>LDEV01001857.1:0-88840 GCA_001014755.1 Blastomyces silverae | reverse complement strand
AGATTTAAAAGCTATAATCTAACTATACAGATTACTCATTGAGCTTGAATTTCTATCTTCTAATTATACAGTCTCTCTTTATATTGATAATAATGATGTAATCACTATAGTCAATAGTAATAAAATCATTTATAATATATATTATATTGATATTAAACATCATTATATCTGTGATACTGCTGCTTTGAGTATTATTAAAATTGAATAGATGAATACTACTAATATAGCTGTGAATACTCTTATGAAGATATTAATCTTTGAAGTTTATGAAAATACTCTGATTAATATAAGAATTCAAATATCTGCAGTATATAAGATACTGTGAGTATTCTGATATATATAAGATTTAATCAGACTGATATCTCTATATTAGAAGACTTCTCTTATTTCTTATTTTATTTTCTTAATCTCTAAAAGCTCTGTAAGTCTTTCATAAATTCTCAGTGAAAGACACTACTATTTTTATATATAATATTCTCTTTCTAGTTATAGATCTGCTCTGCTAAGTTATAAATGTCTACTCAGTGAAGCAGTGATTAAGAAGAATATTGAATTCTCTCTCTATGAGCTGACTGCTTTTATCTAAGTGAGATATTCACTGATCATTCAGTGACTGTCTGCACACATAAAAGGCTGCACAGTAGCTAGTTCTCTAATATCAACTAACTACTCTACAAGATCACCTCCATCACTTCTAAACCACGCCTCGTGACAGGATTGCCAGGCGGAAGGCAGGGGAGGTCATGGAAGAATACGCTCTTCTGGAAGCTGGGACTGGGAGCTTTTCTGAGGCCTCTTCACGCTCTAGTTGGCTTTGTTTTATACTCACGGAATTTTGGTAAGATTTCCAAGGGTTGCGATATCTGCAATTGGAATTCATGTTGGATTGTTCGTATTTATAGAGTGATTTATTTGATTTATTTATGTATTTATGTATTTTTATATTCTATTCCAAAATAAGCTGTTCAATTCCGTGCGGCCTATCCAGATCCGGTTTCTTCATGGCTGCTTCTGCTTATTTTTTCAACTCACCCCCACCCCCAAATTACGCCGTGCTCCTTCGCAGTCTCTCCCCACTTTCTTGGCCTTCGCACTCCTGCTCATGGAGTCATGGTGAAGATCCTGGATTTGTAGTTCTTTTGTTGTGGGGGGTGGGAGTGAGGGGTCGGCAACCTTGCGAGAAGATCTGGTCACAGAGCCTCCTGACTTGAAACCGTGCAGCTTCTTTCTCATATTTTCCCCCCGCCTTCTAGATGCGACTGGAGCCTGGAGCTGCGTGGGCAATTCAATCATGGTAAGCAAAAATAAACCAGTGGCAGCAGATGAGTGCCGGAAAATGGAGGGGCAACTGCAACACAAACTCCCCAAATCACAGGGCCACTCCTGCACCCCAAGCAGCGATGTGCCGCCCGTCTAGCCACCATCCTTCATGCGGCACGTAATTATTATGGATGGACCCATGGATGCCGTCGCTTCCATATGTTTAGCTGACTAGAGAGCCACAGATACCCATGGGATTACCCGGTGGACGCAGTCGGACACCCTTGGGCATCGATGCCTGCCTTCAATCTGCCTGGAAGGCTAAGTCTTCAGCAAACCCTAGCAGCGAACCGATCCTTCACTCTTTGAGATACGTTGCTGGCAATTCTCCTCACTGCACTTCAATTAGGATCCCTTTTGTTAGTCTGGGTTCTCCCCATCCTCAAGTGGCGAGCACGCTACCCGCTGGGTAGAGAGATGTCGAGATAGAAGTCGTAGCAAAAGGCCATACGCTCCGTAACATAAAAGGAAATAAAATCTGTTGGGCCTGACGCTTCTCGAAATCCATTTCGACCTGGTCCGCACCACCGTAATGTGTAGTTTACTAGCCATGCGACTGTCTCATCAATCGCCTCCAACTTAAACTTCCAATTAGCAGTGCTTCCTCCTGTCTGCTTGGCCGCCTTACTAAAATAGCGCCGCTTTTCCCTTGTGTCCGTATGCGAGTGATCAGTTGTGGCAAAGCACATGAATAATAAGGATTGGAAGGTTCTTGCTGTTCATATTTAAGGGCTTTTCCTGAATATCCGCCAGGATCGTGGGGTTTTCCGCCGAGACGTCCGATTGTATGTATCTCCAGCTGGGGGATCATCTATCCCCCCTAGCATACGCCTTTGGCGCCGTACGGTATATCTGCTGAAACCCTGCTAGAGGTTGTTGCCTGTAGGGGGTCAAACGTTCTAGCGGAGGCCCACCGACGACGCACAGGCTTAATAGTCGGACGGAGCGCAGTACGATCTCTTTAGTTCTCTGGAGTAACTTGGAGAGAACGAGACGCTTGCCGCCGTTGTTTCTTTCCAACGCTCCTCTCTCTCTGCCCCTCTCTTCCATTGTTAGCCGCCCTCGTCTTCTCTCGTCCTTTTCATTCACCCCCTTTATTTATTTTTTTAAGACTTACCTCTTCACATCTCTCACACGCAGTCACCACCATCCCTCTGCACTCTCCGCACAAAAGTGTCAACATCCCTAGTGTTATAGATAAAGTATGTAGCGTCAATGATTAGCTCCGCTTCCCGCACACTCAGCCGACTGAATCACCCACCCGCCTTGGTGCTTTTCCGGCTCCACGGATCGATCTGCTGTTCGCGTGTCTGGCTGACCGACTGACTGGATGAGTTGACTGACGGGAAGAAGCTGGAGTATGCGCGTACCCAATCCAATCCCGTGACCGGGCAAGCTTCACATGTTTCCGGATTAGTTAGCAAACCCGCCGTTTTGCCTTTCGCCGCCTCCACCTCCTCCTCAACTCCCTCCCCTCAGTCAGGCTCCTCGACTCTACCCCATCTCTCCCCCCCCCACACAATCCTCATTCCGCTCGGGCTCTGCGAAATAATGCGCCTAATAATGACTGTGTTGTGTACTGACTGCCAATGCCTTATTCCTCGTGTTTAGGATAAGCCCGTGTTCCGGTCGCATCGACCCGCTCTTTGTTCGCCCGCGTTCCTGGCGCCCTCAGTTTGCGCCCTTGGTCTGTCCTGCCCCAGAACCGTCCAAATTGTGGATTCACCTTGGGAGCCGCGCAAACTTCCCCTACCTACCATGAACCTGGGGAAGCGGGTAAACAGCACACCGTCGAAAATCACCGGTGTATGGTTTTTCGCTCTACGATCCCATCTCAATAACCTCCTATTGCTCCTAGGCGCTAGAACACCAGTATCCGTGTTGGCACGATCGCACGCCTGTCCCACTCTGTCTACATTTGTCGTTGAAACCCCCACACGCGTGTCAGATACAGTGGCACTCGCACAGCGGCTGCAGGCTCAGCTGTAAATAGCCCGGGCCTGACTTCTACCACCATCGCAATACTTTCGCACTGCCCGCCACAGCGAGTCCCGTTTACCTGTGGCCTCGGTCAGCGCTCCGCTTCCGATTGTGCCAATGCAGGCGTTCTCGTTTGTCCCCCCTAACATGGGCCCCGCTGAGGGCCAGAAGAGTAAGCTCTCGTTGCTCTCACTCATCGTGGAGAAACTCGCGTTACTGCAGGGATATATTTATACTGCTGGTATCCGTGGTGTTAATGCGCCTAGTGTTTTGATTCTGACCTGAATTGCATACGTAGACTATGTTTTTGTGGACGAACACAACAGACACAAGCGTCTCAAGGGTATGCCTTACCCCTTGGCTTTCCGCGCGCTCGGGGAATTTTTTTGGACTAATATTTGGATAGTTATGAGAGCTTGCAACGGCTGCCGCAAACGAAAGATTAAATGCGACGCTGCAACCACCAATACCTGGCCCTGCTCCGCGTGTACTCGATTGAAACTTGTTTGCATCCCTCCAACCATCGGCCAGGATGGCGATTTTTCATCCCATGGCCAAATGCCCGAGTCGAGTCAGCAACCGCCGCCAACGAATATTCTTCATTCCGCAGATTTAGACCTTTCCTCCCAGAACATATCTCACCAACCGCTCTTTCTTGATAGGACACATGCTCAGAGTATTGGGGGCGCCCGAGGCTATAGTGAGGAATCCCGGTTGTACCAAGCGCAAGCATATACAGAACATGCGCAAAACCCCCGGCATATATACCAGGACCTCTCTCCACCGCATCTTGTTCCCATGCAACATAATCAAACTCAAACATTTCAACATAACCCGAACCTATACACCACGCCACCACCTCACCAACTCCTAACGAGCGTGGACACTGCATCGTATGCCAAGTCTGAACATTCAAATGCAGAAGATCTGAGCGATGCACTTGGCGATCTTAAAATAGACGAAACTGGTGTTGGTATGTCCTTAGAATTACAGCTGGTGACTTTGTTTGCCAGTTCTTTTCGTATCCAAAGCTATTTATGGCTTTCCCATCCACACTCAATATCTATATTTTCTCTTCTGCATATAGACCAAATTATTGTTAACACTTCTTTTCCAAAGCCGCTTATATCCGGCAACCTCGAAAAGGAGACAAAGATCCGGAAGTTCCGACCGCAGAGGAAGGCGACGCGAAGCTCCCACCCTTTGTTTCGACCTCTGGCGCAACTATTCGTATACCCCCTGAACTGATGCCATCAGACGATGAAGCTATGGAATATTTCGATATTTACTTTACCCATATCCACCCTTATGTACCTGTCGTCCATCGAGGCCACCTATATCAGCAATGGCAATCCGATAAAACATCCATATCCCCTCTTCTTTTAGAAGCCATCTTTGCTTGTGCCGGAAGGATGTCGGAAGATCCCGCGCAAGGAGCACAGTGGCTTGCACTGGGCAATCGTGAGTCTTCTTAGAGAGAAAAATAATAATAGCTCTTTTCCATTAACTTTTACAAGGGCATGAAGCGGCATTTATGGAAGCTCCTCGACTGAGTACGATCCAGGCCTTATTACTTTTACTAAAAGCTAGAGAGGGCTCTCCGAAGAAAGGTTACTTCTACCGCTCTTGGCAGACGGTAAAGACTATGGTATCCATGGCGAAGGACCTTGATCTTCATGAACACCACAGCTATCATGCTGAAGGACAACCTTGTGGACTTGATACAGTAGAATGCCTCGTCCAAACCAGAGTATGGCAAACCCTTTTGGTGGTCGAAACGATGATCGGTGGTCCTCAAGGTAAGAAAAAAATATCTCCATATTCATGACGAAGTTCTAATTTCAAAGTCTAGGTCGCTCGGATTTTGGAGTTGATCCAGATTCTGTCGAATACGGGACTTCATTGAATATTCCCAATTTAGACGCTTTTGAGATCGAAAGGTCACGATTATTTGCTTATTTTATACGCAATGTCCGCAGTATTCGACTGATCACAGATTCATATCATAAGCTCAAGAAGCAACCGGACTGGGGAGCCGATCCTCGATTTATAGAAAACAATACCCTAATCCCCGACTGGCTCGCTAACCTTCCGCCCGA
Source organism: Blastomyces silverae (assembly GCA_001014755.1). Classification (NCBI taxonomy): domain Eukaryota; kingdom Fungi; phylum Ascomycota; class Eurotiomycetes; order Onygenales; family Ajellomycetaceae; genus Blastomyces; species Blastomyces silverae. Next base: position 83,441 of record LDEV01001857.1, on the reverse strand, counting down.
CTTGCAGGTCACATATCCGCCAGATGGGTCTCCACCATGGCTTCCATCCCATCTTGTGGGAAATATGCATTCCCATTTCCACCTTTCCACCATAATCCTACACCGTCCTCAACTTCTGGCATCGAAATCTTTCGCGGCTGGCGGGAAATGGAGAACTCATATGCTTCTCTGTTATAATTCAGCAAAAAAGCTCTGTCGCCTACAGGAAGCGATTGTACGAACCTTTGGTTTGAACGGCTTGTTTTACATGCAGCGCGGTATCAGCTTTACTGTATATGGTATCTTGACATGTACGATGTTGCATCTCGTGAGTACAACCGAATGTCGTGCACCCCGCATTATCTCGTCTCCTGACCTTGTAACCGATAGATTGCGATCACCTCCCCTGACCCCGAGCTTAACTCCGATGCAAGGATATATTTCACCCGCCACATGCGCCTCCTTGAACAATGTGCAACTGCATGGCCTGTTCCCGATTTACAAGAGTCGATCAACCAACTTCGATTAGCGTTTTCATCCAATATTAACAAACCATTTGAGCTAAAGCGCAGCTTTCCCTACGGTAGCCCATCAGATCAACATCACCCTAGCCCTCCCATGGACTCTCACTACGTATCCTCGTCCTTCGCTGCAAGTTGCCCGGAACAGAATCAACTCGCATATGGAACCCACGCACTCACGCCTCCTATATCTGCTGAGGTTAATGATAAGGCAGGCCCTGCACTACAAGAGTTAATGCAGAGTCATGGCCAAAACCAAAACCTGCTCAATATCCCCTTGGCTGATAGTAACAGCTGGGATCCCACTCGAATTATTAAGTAAGTACCTGGGGAAGAATTTCCAAACGCCATACTATAAGCAACGATACATATTAAACATCGAACCTTTTGACTAACCCTCGCCCCCCTTTTCACCTTGATAGCCAATGGGACCTCGCCTTCTCTGGCGGTGGATCCAATGCTTCCAGCACGAATTCTCCCCCACTGTCAGCAACCAACGCCTCCCAAGACGGCCAAAGCCTCCCGGCCCAATACCACATGCACTATTCCCAAACGCCCAAGATGTCATCGATGCCTGTCCCGCAACCTATGGCCCAGCCCACTTACAGCAACATGCAGTCGGTGATTAGCGCGCGAGACTGGCAGCGCAGTGTTGCTAGTGTATACGACCCACAAGGCTTGAAAAGGAGGTGGGATCATCAGGTACATTTGGACCAGGACCGCGGATGAATGTGAGAGAGAGAGCGCCATTTTCACTATTACGCACCCGTGAAATACTATGAGACGACTACCCGCCCTCCGGACCATATGGTAGATGACATGTGCTAGTATTCAAGAGACCCTGTGCCGTTGCTAGGCTTGATGCGGGAACTTGTTCCCGTTTCCGATACATTTCCATATCTGGATACATTTTGCATCGATGCTGGTGACTATCGGAGGTGATTTTAGATATACTGCTTGTCATCTACAATCATAGTCCACGTGTGCAACCCAGTCGTTTGCAGACTCGAGGCATCATATCGTGACATCATACCGGTCCTACAACTCCACAATCAGGTTAATCCGATTAACTGTTTATATACTCATATACCAACCATCATTTACCCATGCTCGACCAACCAACAAAAAAAGCAAAAGATAAAGATTAAAAAGAAGATTAAAAAAACATACAAATTTTCCTCCATATACCCCGATATTTAACGGCCCCATTGGCTCCGAAGAACGAGAACGATATGCTTTTTATGTTAACGTTTCTCTGCTATGATGGGACGAATGTGTGCGACTTTTGCGCTTGTTCTTACTGCTCTGCTTTATTTACTCTTCATGTTTAGCATACGTACACACACATATATATATATTTCTGGCCCTTTCATTTTCTTAACTAAGCCTTGGGTATCCATTACACGTTACTATCTAGTATCTAGGAACGGCTACCCGCATCTGTCATAGAATGATGGACGCCAGTGTCAAAATGTTGTATGTGGTCGCTACTAGACCCATTTCTTTTCGTACCATTTCCTCTCATCTCTTCTTTTTCCTCTTTCCTTCTTCCTTCTTCCTTCTTCCTTCTATTTCAACTTTTATTTCATATCCCTTTTTATTTTGTTATTGGAAAGGAGGCTGGAAAGTCCATGGGTTGGATGGGAGGCTATTTGTTACTTGTCATGTTCCTGTCTCGTATGTGCTTGTACATTAGACAATTGATTCCATTGATGTTTCAGGCGATCGGGTTTTTCTTTTCTTTTCTTTTCTTTTATTTTATTTTTGTCTTTTGCTATTATTTTCATTCTATTTATTGGTTTCCAAGGGATGTGTGGATTTAGCCAACTAGCATTTCACTATGTCCCCTTTCCTCTTGAGTTGATTTGATTTGGCTCAGTTGCTGAAAATCCAATCTTGAGAGAGGGAAAGCGGCGGCCTAGCATAGCCAAAAAAGAAAGAAACAAAAGAAAGGAAAGAGAACGAAAATTGTGTATAGATATTGTCATCTCCATCTATTGTTGCTATTTCCGCCGCCCCCCTTTCCCCTTTGTGATTTCGAGTTTAGTACCTGTACAGGTGCGGTTTATTCACAGATTGGTTTCGAGAGGGAAATTCAAAAGTGATAAGATATCAAACAAGGAGAAAGGCTATTTTAACATGATCTGCCAATTACATGTATAGATGTAACAATCTGCCCATGCACCCAGCCAGCTATGCGTGCGAGAAACTAGGTGTCATCATTCCTCTCCTCACTCTATCCTACCTCCATATCCTCCAAAACAGGGAGACCGATCGGCATTAGCGCTGATGGGGTAGAAGGCGCGCCCACGCACGTGTCGATGGCGAGTGCGTAACAGCATGCTTCGCGCTTTTGAGTATGGGCGCCGGGGGCTATTTGTGTATGGAACATCTGGTGCTGAGCTTCTTACCCCGCTTGAGCTCTCATTGCCGACCCAGTTCATACCGATGTAACCACCAGCTTCCCAAATTCCCATTTAAAACTGGTCGGATACAGTTGAAAAACCGGGAATGGCGTGACCTGTATATTCTCTGTCTTCTTCAACTGTTCAAGGGATTTTTTTTTTTTTTGGTTCGCTCATTGTAACAGGGCAGGATGCGCTGGGGCGCTGTCGCTTGTCCGTATAATTCCAAGCTGGCAGGGTTTGAAGGGAAATGGAAGCAGTTATTCGGACTTCAGCCGGAAACAGGCGTTGGAGCGTGCGCTATACTCGGTTTTTGTGAGACGGGTGGTAAAGAGCAACTCCCAACTGGTAGTAGTAGCTGGTGGCGGGTAGAAGCCATCGGCTTAAAACAAGCTCCGTGTTTCTTTAGTCCAGTCCGCGCAATGAATGAATTCAAATGAGAATGTGGAGGCTGGGATCGGTCGTCCACCCTCAGGCGGTGGTGAATACCTGACACAACCTCACTCTGATTCCATTTCCGCTTTCACCTCGAAACCCCTTAGCTCGTTGACTCCCGCAAGCTCCCCTCTGAATTGGCAGCTCACAAAGGAACTTGCCGCACCCAGAAAAAAATGGATCCATCCGAGTGCAGCACATAAGAGTGTTAAGTAAAGCCAAGCACAGAAACACCCCATTCAAACCAGCTCTAGCTCATCACACTCAATCACCCCAACCAAGGTGGAGAAGACAGAAAAGAGTAAAACAGCGCTTTCACCCTGCCCTCCCCAAGCCAATCCTTTCATCTCGCGTGCGCACAATCCGCGCCTTATCACCAGGCAGTGGCTTCAACTCATCATTAGGATCGTACGTAGTAGAGCCGGATTGAAAGGGCCCGCCGATTCCACTGCTACCCGTGCTGCTTGCGAAGTTGTTTTGTTGCTGGTTGTTGTTCTCTTTGAGTTGCTGCTGGCGTAGGCGCGCTTCTTCGAAGGCGATTATGTCTTCGGTGGTGATGGTTATGGCTGTGGGTTTCCGGCGAAGCATTCTGTATATATATTCTTTTCTCGTTTCTTTTTGTTTTGGTTGGTTTGGTTGGTTTGGTTTGGCTGGACTTTGGGAAGGTGGATGGAACTGAAGTTTGAAATTGGTCGTACTGGCGTTGCGGTTGACCCCTACAGAGACCTGGCAATTTAAAACCAAGATAATAATGATAAGGAATCTTTAAATCCAGAGGGAGAACTTCAGCGAGTTGCGAGTAGACTGTTGATCAATATCGCAAGAATGTTATGCGCCTTCAAGACAGGAAACGTCACAAACGGATGAGGTCGATGCGTCACGTGATGACCAAAATTCTAACTATTCTAACTTCATCTTTCAACGAAATGTCTTGATGCACTATACCACAGCACCCGCATCCATGCATTGACGAGCCCCGGTCTCTCAACTCAACTATTTGGCGAGGGGGGCTAGTTTTGCGTTACTTCTTCGTGAACCTTACGGGGCGATAGTGCCCAATTTGCAAATATGCTCAAGCCGCAAGGCGTGCGCCAGTGGGTTGCGATCGCCGACTCGGCCGCCAGCAAGTGGAATCAGGGAGCAGTAGCGGTTAGATCTGGCCGACACTTTTCTTCGTCGTCAGGCAGAGCAGCGGAGAATGATGCAGACTCAAAAGGTATGGTTTGGCGACGTTGAAGATAGTTCCAATGGACTGGGGGTTTCGCCTGGTTGTTCTAAGCTGAACGAAAGAACCTCGTACTAACCCTCATTTTCTCTGACTAGGAAAACAAAACCGTCTAAACTCCCTTCACGAGACGGTTAAAAAGCAAGTTGACAACGCATTTTCACGACCTTCCTCCACCCCCCTCATTCGCCGTGTATCCGACGACTCCCAACCCCCTCCCCGTCAACGACAGTTCCAGCAGCGTCGACCTCTCGATGCCAGCTCCCCTAGTTCTCCGGATCGCCCCCCGCAACGTCGACCACTCGATGCTCGCGCTCTCGGTTCAAGACTAAATAAAACGGGCTCAAACCCTACTAATATCCTCCGCGCGCCAGCTACTCTGAGAAGACCGGGAAATAGCCCAGCCGGGACCAGAGCCCCTAAGCGTCCCGCAACGACCCGCCCGGCCCGCCGCAAGAAACAAGATAAGTCGTCCAAAAGTGACGGTGGTGGCGGGTGGTCTGGACAACGCGAGATGTCCAAGCAAGAGCAGGAAGCGGACGAGAAGGCTTTTCTTGAACAGTGGGAGCGCGACCGTCCCAAACCCGTCCGCTATAATCCGCACGGCTACAATATCGATAATCTACAGCGGACGTGGCCGGCCTTGCCAATGGGTGCGACGGGCCCCAAGGAGGCGCTACATGAACGGCTAGCATGGATGAGTGAGCGGTACCCCAACGGCTTCGAGCCGACTGATCTGCTAGCCCAACGCATCCATCAAGGAAAATGGACATATTTCTACAACGAGGAGGAGAAAAATGAGGCGGTAGAGTTGGCACAGAAAATGGCGGCGGAGCGCGCGGATAAATTGACGGAGCGCAAGGGTTCGGTGGTTCAGCCGGAGGACATGTCATTTCAGCCTATGGATGAGACGCAGAAGAAGCAGCTGGTTTCGCGACTTGTGTCGGGCGAGTATAAGTCCGAGCAAGCGCAGTGGGTGGAAGAGCACGGAGCAAGACACCCCGTTATGAAAGATGTTTTGAGGAATTTGGCGAATAATTCAACATGGCAGTCACCCCATAAAACACAGTTTTTGGAGGCATTGTCGAAGACGTTGCCGAAGCCTAAGGCTGTGCGGGCCAAAGCGTAGGTTCATTTCTGAAATAAACAGGGCTCGTTTATTGCTAGGTTATTTTGTGTATTTTGTTAGAATAAGATTCATAAATTGTATACTACTGTTACCATATCGACCAGAGGCTTTTCGCATGTCTCATGGAGATACGTGTTTCTTCAGATAATATGCGGCAGTCCTTTATAAACCTGTACTGTACATCCCATATTCCAAAAAAAAAAGAAAAAAAGAAAAGGCAAAGGCAAAAACCCGTAGATGTATCCTACAGCACGCCGAATTCCTCCGCTATATATATAAATCCACCTACCCAATCGACCGTTTCACGCCTCCTGGTACAAATAAACAAGAAGTTACAAAATTAGGCCTCCAGGGCCTTTTTCGCCCCCTCAAAAACATCTTTAACCTCTTTTTGCCCTTTCTCCGCAATCTTCTCCATCTTCTCTACCTGCTTATGCAAATCATCCGGCCTCACAAGTTTCTTGACGCCCATGTTCTTCAGCTTCTTGTTTATGGCGCCGCGGGCATTGCGCACGGCAGTAGATGCCTTATCCATGGCGGCCTTCGCATCCTTAACCGATTGATCGCGTGACTCCTTGGTTGGTGGCGGGATGGGGACGTTGAGCTGTAGGCTGTTGTGTGGGTCTGGTTGAGGGTTTAGGGATAGGTTGGAGGAGAGGAGGGAGGAGGTTATGGGTTTTATATACTAGAAGGGAAGCATTAGCATATGAAAGAATGACTTTTGCGGGAGCGATGGCAGCGCAGTTATTTAGATATTCAAGGACCTCGAACAGAATTGTGAGGCACGCTTTGAAATGCTTCTCTCTCCCCTGGTAAAAAAAAAAGGAGTAGATGCACACAAAACATGAACAGCAAACGGTATACATACATCCTCCTCTCCTACCAAAATAGTCAGCATTCTCCCTCCCTTGGGAATAACCTGCGCCAACTCTCCCAGCTTCACTGTCTCCTTGCTCCCTTTCCCGTCCCCCATGCTCACCGCCACGCGCAATGTCTCAATCGCTTCTGGGTTAAACCTGCCGCCCGCCCTAAGCTTCGAAATGTCATCCTTCAACCTCTGCACGGCCCCGGCGATGTCATTTTCCAGCTGTGTAAATCCAAATGGATCATCGCCATCCAGCCCTGCTCCCTCTGCCGCGCCACTGCCCGACCCACTGTCTGAGGTTCGGGAGGCTTTGTTGCCCTTGTCCTTTTTCTTGGAGAGGTGGGAGGTTGTAGAGAAAGGTTGTACACGGAAACCGGGCGCGGTTGTGCGAGGGAGCGTAAGTGGGTTGTTGTAAAAGGATGATTGGAACGCGGACTTCCCGCTGGTAATGACGGAGCTGCGGGAGCTCATCGGGACGGCGAGCGCGCGCAACGAGCCATTGGTGCTTGTGGTTCGAAAAGAGAGGAGAGAGAAAGCCTCTGAACTGAAGGAGCGAATAACGGGAGACATGGTTGGTATGTAGGGCGTGTAAGGTGAGGGGATGTTGAAGTTGTAATTTTATCTCCAATGGTTGCTGGAGGTGGGTTGTTGTTTCGCTGGGGAAATTTTATATTTATTTATTTATTGATTGGATGGACCGTCAACTTCTGACATCTACAACAGAGCAACAAAAAGCAATCTAAGATGGAAGAAAAGGGAACAGCCCGTGTTTCAGGTCTATGATATGCTCTAAATAGCTTCAGAATTTAATCGATATAGATCTTCTTCCTCCTTTTTTATTTACTATATTTCCTTGGTCAGGATTTCGTTGCCATGCGCACTGCGGCCGCTATACGAACCGCGTTGAATGCTTCTTCTTCGACTTTCCCAAACCTGCTTCATCCTCTTAATGTACCGTACAAATGAAATGAAATATTTATCTACGATATATAAAATGCCCATATCTATTTCCTCCCCAATATCCACAAGAACGGCACATCCGCCCCATCTTCCACATCAACCCTGACCTCAGCCTCTACAACCGCAAACCCCTCCCGCGTTACAATGTCCCTATACACGCTCTCCGGGAAGCAGCTCCAATACATCTCCTTGCCCAGGAATTCCTCTTGAATGGCGCCGCTATCCGCCATTAAATACCCCAACATTGATCAACAGGTGTCCCCCTTCTTTCAACCACCCAAAGACTCTCCGCATCAACATTTCCTGCTCGTCCAACGGTAGGTGAAACATGGAATACAGACCCCAGCACCGCATCAAAGGTGCCAGCGGGGAAATCCAATTCCATCATGTCCCCGAGGACGAACTCCACCGAGCCACTCTCACTCGGTTCGTCTTTGTCACTGGATGGCCTAACAGTGACGTGCTCTCGTGCAAGCTGGATCTGGGCAGTAGAGATGTCGTTCGCAGTCACTACATAGCCGCTCCGGACGAGGAGTTGTGTGGCGGGAACGCGAGCACCGCAACCCAGTTCCAAAACTCAGGGCTTAGAGTTGGCTGTACTTGCTACGGATGGTACTTGAAGCCGCTCGAGGAGCTTTTGCAGGAACTCTAGCCGTGGGGCGGGAATGCTGGTGGTCCATTCGAGATAGCGTGCGGCTATGGTGTCGTAGCTTGTTTGCACGAGGCTTTGATACTAGCACTGCCAGTGGTACTGCTGCTGATATTTGTACTGCTGTCCGTGACATTATTTGTGGCAGTATTGTGGTCATTGTTAGCATCCCAGCCGCTGGTGTTCAAAGGTGTGGATGTACCGTGGTTGTTAGGAATTGTCATTTTGAATAAGTGCAACTTTTGCTCCTTTTCTTGCCCTATGTTGCTCAAGGGTCAATCAGGCTTTGATTGTGGGTGAGGTAACTATCTAACGCAGAAGCGGTTTCAAAGCGCCCTTGGCTCCAAAGATCAAGCAGATCAGGAACAAGGGTGTGTTCTCGTCGCTGTCACGATATGGCTTGAGCACATACAGCGTACTGTTTTACCCCCTTTTTAATCCCGGCCCAAGTGTTCATTCGTTCATATCATGATAAAGTGCATCTCTACCCATTCGGCAATTGGTGAGAGTTGAGTCATGACAGGGATTGTTGAATCACGTTTTTTGATTTGGCACCGAGAGGTGGGCACCGGCAAGCATATCTAGATAACCTCGACTCAAGCAAGCTTTGACAAAACGCTGGCGGAAAAAGGTGTTTTCGGGGAAAAAAATGAGGGGGTGGAAGATATACCTTTTCATGAACTCTATCAGGATATGAGAAGGCTTAGATTTGAAAACAGGACGGTGAGCTTTCGTTAAAGGGCGATCATACTTCTATTGCAAAAGAAAACGTTTGCAAATGCACTCTAATCTAGAAAAAGAGTCCTAGGCTAATACTTTACAATATTTCTTCATCACAATATTCGACTTAGTTAGGTCCTATATTGAATCCTGCACAATCATTTCAAAGCGAAATTGCCAAAGATTGAGAATGTCGTCAGAGTATGCAACCTTCGCAGCGCTCATTATTGCATGCCTATCTGACCCCGAGTCCTTCCTTATGGCCACCCCTATCACACTGAGATGCCAAAGTGTTTGACATGCGGCAGCGAGACACTAGTGTCGAGGTAGACGATGCACGCTCGCAGATTTTTGCAATAGCTTTGGCACTTCACAGAAAACCTCCTTAATTGGGTACAAGAATCGACGAAACGAAACAGCCAGTCATCTGGGTGTCCCTGTCCCTTTTTGGGAGCTATGAGATTGATTCCATCGCCGAAGAGGTCCAGATCGTCACGACGGTCCTGGACACTATCGACCATGGTGAGAGAAAGGGGCCGTAGTTGTTGCGCCAGGAATGTGGGAATGGAAGAAGGTTCGTTCTAGTTGTCGTATTCGAAGCTTAAGACACAAATGTCGAACGAGTTAAGGTGGGGGATTGGACTGGTTAGTGACAATGACGAGATCAGTCAATGGAAGAAATTGGTGTTTGAGGAGTTGGATATTTTTGATGCTTCCTAGGCTTTAACCAAGCCTTTGCCATGAACTTTGGACAGTTGGCCCATGCAGGCGTTGTGGGCCGCAGGTCGACCATGATCGTTCCCAGCAGTGAGCACTTCCTACTTCTTTGAGGCAAATAGAGTTAAGATTTAGGAGGTGTTCGAGAGCCTGTGCGGGGTCACAGACATCATCTCCATTCCTGATGAGATTGATACGTTCTTTCATCTGCGTGTCTAATTGCTCAACATACTTATCAGTCCAAGCACAGACTTGCTCTAAGTCGTCTAAATCTAAGTCCTCGTTCTTGTCCTCGAGAGGCGCAAATGCGTCAAAGAGCTCCGAAAGTTACGTCTATTGACTTCGTGAGGGTCCAGAGCTTTGCTTGGAGGTTTCCATGATTCTACCGCTCGAGTGTGATGGTAACTTCTTCGATAGAAGGGCCAAACTGACTATCTGCCTCGCGCATGGAACGCAATCCGCGCCGGGAGAAATCATACGCTCGTTGTTTGAAATAACTTTCTGCTGAAGGAATCTAATGACTTTTCGTGAGAGACACGGCAGACCAGGCGGAAGTTTAAAAAAATCTTTTGGGGCCAAGTGGTCCGAGACCGGAATGATCAACTCCACCGGGAAGCTTGTAGTGTGACTAAGTCTCTGTGTAGGAGCCATGGTCTTTCGGAGATAAGTTTGCTGATCCCGTTAAACATCAGGTATTCAAATGATAGAAGAATGTGCAATGAAAGTATTTGAAAACGAGAGGCTTCGAGATGCCTGGTTTTAAGCTGTAAACATGGGTGAAAGGAAGTTGCCTTCAGGTGACTGCATAAAGCAGCAGTCAAGAGTCAGATTGACAACGGGAACTTCCCCATCTCTCATATAAAGGCCAATCGATATACATACATACCGTACCATTTTTCTTAACAAAGGATGTTGGAATCAACCAACTACTGTGAACGTAAGCCCAAACAGCACTCTTTTCTGACTCCCATGTGGCTACAGCAGTCAATCACATGCACGGTGCTGAATTCACCGTGCTACGGCTGGCGCCCTTGCTTGACATCTCCAGCTGAATATGTTACATATCACCCACAAGCCCTGAGGGCGGGCTTATCCCTATTTACATTTCGAGGCATTCATGCTGCGTGGGATATCCTGGCACGATCATGCTGTGAGTGCGGTATCAAACCCAAATGCTCAAATCCTTGCGTTTGTTGATTTTCAGTGGAAAAATTTGACAGAACAGTTTCGTGACAGTAACTACAAGTCAGCTAAACAAAGTCAGCTGCGCAGCTATTGAGCAGCCAGACCCCTCTTCCATTGTTGTCAGTATTGAATTTCTCGCCTACCCCAACCACATAAGAAGCTCGAGACGGATCCAGGCCAGCATAGCTTACTTATCTCACCCAGCACAAGATCAAAGGAGGTGAGTTGAGTTCAGCATCGGCATGCCGAATCGGCTCCACATCTTCGGGTCGGGCTTGGCACGGATCCAGAACGGTGTGGACTCCGACCAGCCTTGTTCGTATAGTTGTACTGTACTAGCAAAGGCAGGATGTCATTGTGTGAAACTTTCCAGTGAGACATACGAGAATCATCGTTCCAATCAGCTAATTTCACAAATTTGGAATAATAATAATAACAGCAGAAACCATGCCTACAAGATTGGGCTGCCGGGAAGAGGAGGCGCGAGCTGCAGTTATGGAGTATTGGAACGGTGATTCTACCTAGTATAACATATATCGATTAGTCGTAGGACGATTTAGGCCAGTGGAAGTACGGAAGATTTGTTTCGCATAGAAGGGTCAAATCGGCATTCTTGGTGCTACGTTCTTCCACGCTGGAAAACTGCGGGCCAAACAGCTGCGGATTTGCTGAAGCCTTAACATCGGCAGGATTGCGACTGTCTATGGCACCCAAAACCCATTGTTCTCGGATGAGCGTGTATTTCAATGCACTGGTTTCATCAAAGCGCAAGTTTGGAAAATTAACGCTTCGACTAAAAGGGCTCAACGTCACAATTGATACCCGAAGGCTTAAGTGTGGGCGTGTGGACACGGGAGCCTTTGGAATATACTAAAGCTACACAGCCGCCAGGAAATCTAATTCTCGATTTTATAGATGAGGACTAGGATGGATATATATATATATGTCTTTCATTCGTTTCAAGCTTCATTCTGAGAAATAAGACGCTTCTTAGTAAAACAGATAGAAAGTAAGCAAAAACTTTTCTAACAGCTGTAAAAAGGACTGCGAAGGTGAGAAGAAAGTGCGTCAGAGGCGTAAAATGGAGAGAAGAGAGCATCAACTTGAAGAAAGACGAGCCCTCTAGTTCATGACATCACATACGTCTTAGTAGCTGGCGGTTTAAAGCGAAAAACAAAACACACAACAAACAAACAACACACAAGCAACAAAAACTAGGGATCTTAAGAAACGGGAGAAAAAAGGAAAGACAAAAAAGAGAAAATAATTCGTCTTATCTTCATCATGGCGTGGGATCGATCAAAGTATGTAGATAGGAAAAGATCATTCTCATTATAACAAAGCAACAAGGCATGAAGGATAGCCAGCTACAGGGGAACAGGCACAGCGCAAACCTGAACGGCGCGGCCCCCCCGCCCCACTCTCCCCTGCGCGTGCGCAGAGCAGAAAAGTGGTAACATACGAAAAAAAAGCGCTTTCTATCATTTCCTTTCTCCCCTTTTCTTTAGTTAAAAAAAGAAACATAAACAAATTAAATAAACAAACACCCGGGAAAACGTGTATTGGAAAAAAAAACGGACATGTAAAACGGATGGGGAAAAAAAGAATTGAAAAGGGAGCAAGTTTATCGGGTAGCCATCGCCTTGGTGATCAATCGCTTGAGCGCTAGTTCCTTCTTCTTGAGGTCCTCGGGGGAGGAGTCCTCGATCTCGAGCTGGGCCATAGCGTCGCTGAGGGCGGACTCGATCTTGTCCTTGTTGCCACGCTTGATCTTCAGCGACATGGTTGGGTCGGAGATGATCTCCTCGACGCGAGAGATGTAGGACTCGAGCTGCTGGCGCGACTCGAAGCGCTTGCTGAAGGCCTCGTCGCTAGACTTGAACTTGGCGGCATCTGGAGAATATGCGCGTTAGTGAATGGGATTTTTTAAACCCGTTTATTGGGACAAGGGGAATTGGATCTATCTTACCATCGATCATGGCTTCGATCTCAGTGCTGGAAAGCTTGCCGACGGCGTTGGAGATGGTGAGGTTGGCGCTGCGGCCAGTGGTCTTCTCAGTGGCGGTAACCTTCAGGATACCGTTGACGTCAACCTCGAAGACGACTTCCAAAGCGGCTTCTCCGGCTCTCAAGGGTGGCAGAGGAGATAAGGTGAACTCTCCCAGGGAGGTGTTATCATCACAGTTAGTCCGCTCTCCTTGGAAGACGGGGAAGTTGACGGTCTGCTGGTTATCTACAACGGTGGTGAAAGTCCTAGCAATGGCAGATATACGTTAGTAATCGTAGTTTTTGTGATACTTCGAAGAGGATTGCTCACTTTTTGCAGATGGTAGGAACGGTACGTCCACGCGGGACAACTGGAGCGAAGATGTTGCCCTCTATAAAAAAAATGTTAGTAAGCTGCTTTTCAAAAAGGGGATATGAAAAAGGGGGAACATGCCCATCGCAACACCAAGAGACAGTGGGATCACGTCGAGAAGGAGCAGATCGCTGGTATCGGCGGAGGTGGCCTGGCCAGACAAGATACCGGCCTAGATAACGGTTAGTAGGGTTAGGAGTTAAGGGATTTTTTTTTAAAAAAAAATACCTGTACAGCGGCACCGTACGCCACGGCTTCGTCGGGATTGATGCTCTATATGATTGATTAGTTTATCGAGAACGAATGAGACGAAAAAAAAGGGGTTTGTGTATATGGAAAAGATTTTCATACCTTCTCGAGCTTCTTGCCATCAAAGAAGTCGCTGAGGAGCTTCTGGATACGGGGGATACGGGTGGAGCCACCGACAAGGACGATCTCGTCAACCTTGCTCTTGTCCATGTTGGCGTCCTTGAGGACCTGTTGGATCGGATCCAAAGTGCCAGAGAAGGCCTTGGCGTTCAAATCCTCAAAGCGGGCGCGAGTAATTTGAGTGTTGAAATCCTCGCCATCGAAGAGAGAATCGATCTCAACGGTGGTTTGGGTTGCGCTGGAGAGGGTACGCTTAGCACGCTCGCAAGCAGTGCGCAGACGGCGGAGGGCTCTGGGGTCACCAGAGATATCCTTCTTCGTTTTGCGCTGGAACTCCTTCTTGAAGTGGTCGAGGAGGTTGGTGTCGAAGTCCTGTCCTCCCAAATGGGTATCACCAGCAGTAGCCTTGACGGTGAAGACACCGCCTTGGATGTTAAGAAGCGAAACGTCGAAAGTTCCTCCACCGAGATCGTAGATGAGGACGTTGCGCTCCTTCTCGGAGCGGCCAGCGCCAAGACCGTAGGCAATGGCAGCTGCAGTAGGCTCGTTGATGATACGGAGGACGTTCAAGCCCGCAATAGCGCCGGCATCCTTGGTTGCCTGTCTTTGGTTGTCGTTGAAGTATGCTGGGACGGTAACGACAGCCTTTGAGATCTTCTTGGCGAGTTTGGTCTCAGCAACCTCTTTCATCTATATGGAGACCAAGTTAGTTTTTCGATCACGATTCTGAATATTGATACATAGCCGTGTATATAAAACACAGCTTCCAGGTTACGCACCTTCATCAGGACCATAGACGAAATCTCTTGGGGAGAGAAAGTCTTGGTCTCGCCCAAATACTGAACCTGGACAATGGGGTTTCCACCCTGGTCGATGACCTTGAAGGGCCACGACTCGACATCCTTCTTGACAATCGGGTCGTCGAATCTCCGTCCAATCAGACGCCTGTTATTGCAGCTGAGTTAGCGGATATTCTTTTATTTAAAAGAAAAGAAAAAACAAAAATGAATAATAATAAAAAAACACCAACAGCCCAATTCTGGAGAGAAAACAAACTCACTTGATATCGAAAACGGTGTTTTCAGGGTTCATCGCAGCCTGGTTCTTGGCCGCCTCACCGATCAAACGCTCATCATCAGTGAAGGAGACGAACGACGGGGTTGTAAAGCTACCCTGCTCGTTGGCAACTGTGTGGTGCGAAAAGAAGAGCCCATTGTTAGCGCACTGATGCTCCAAAATACCCCGACGTCGAAATTACTGGCAGGTGGAGGAGGAGGGGTAGTGCATATGTGTATATTTGTGTGTGCGGAGTGTTGTCTGGCTGAGTGCAGATTTGTGTGGTGGGGATAACACATACTGATTTCAACATTGTTGCCCTCATAGTTGGCAACGCAAGAGTAGGTGGTACCTGTCACGTAGAAAAGTAATATTAGCTATTATGTTCAATCAATACCCGCTTCTCTTATTCTATTATATATAGCATCCAATATATAATGTTGTTTTTGTGTCCAGGAAAATAGGCACGCTGGAGGGGTTACAGGACAAGGGTAAAAAAAACATACCAAGGTCAATGCCAATGGCACCCTCATAAACTTCGTCAGACATGATGAAAGATGTGCTGTGTTTTTTTTAATATCTTTTTTAAGACTTATTTCTCTGAATCGTCAAATGGAGAGAGGAGGAGAATAACGAAGGGAGGAGGATGGGGGGGAGAAGAGGAGACTGATGAGGAGCGGAGGAGGAGGAAGAACAAGACAGCGAGGATCCTGTCGAGGGTTTTGAGATTTTTTTTTGGAGGTTTTTTATGCGAACCACAAGTTTGGAAAAAAAAAATTAAAAACATTAAAAAAAAAAAGCGTTAAAAAAATGAAAATTTTCGGGTCGGGTTGGGACTAGCCTGTTTAGGACATTGTGCGAGGCAATTGCCGCTGAGTCAGCAAAGATACCACCACCACGCCTTTCCTCGGCATTTCACATTGCCATTGAACTGCTCATGGGTGCGGAGTAGTAGGAAGAAGAATATAAAATAACATAAAATAATTAGCTGTGTGAAAACTGCTGTAAATTATATTATTCCCTAGCAAACTAGATAACTACATGAACCTATATTAATACAAAGAAAAAGAAATGCGCCTGCTGAGAAATGACAGCTGATTGAGCAGCAAATAAACTCCGGGAATTTGGCCGCCCTGGATTGAATCTGCCACCCCGCCACTCGAAGACCCATACGCCCCTGATATCGCCGCCAAACCATATATCAGAAAAACAAATATATGAGAACAAAGAAAGGAAAGAAGATAGACAGAGAGAGTAAGAAAGAAAGGGAACAAAAGACTAAGTATATGTGCAAAGAATAGTTTCGTATCTCCCTCCTATCGAATCCACGAGCTCTGTTGAGGATACCGCAAATAAAATGACAACTCCCCAACCCCGTCCCGAATTAGCACTTAAAATCTCACACTCTCATCAGGTTAGCATAGACCGTCAATCGCTCATACTCAGCATCTTGCCCGGGTAATGATTTCAGCCCATTCCCTCCGCGGGTGGCACTGCTACTAGCACTCATTTCAATATCAATCTTGGTAATGCCGATGCCCAGCCGGACCTCATAATACGGTTTGGTCGGGTCCATGGTTCGTGACGGTGACAGCATCGGGGATAACCGTTGACTGTTGCCGACGGTAACGGTGAGCTGCGTCTGGCGTTGTAGCGAGCTTGGGATAATCGTTGGCGTGATGCAGAGAATGTGGGATTTCGCGGGGAGGTTGATGGTTATGGACTGTTGCGTTTGGGTCGATGAAGGTGGGATGTCTAGGAGGAATGATTGTCGTAGGTCGAGGTTTGGATGGCTGAATAGCCTGACATTGGATATTAAGGGGCCTAGAATAATATTTCGACATTTTAGTTTTGGGCTTTCTAATTGTTTTATATAATTTGAAGGGATATGCTTTCATCTAATATAGATTCTCACCTTTGCCAGGTTGCCGTGCTCTCAAGTCCATCGGGGACACCGCCGGGATAGGGGATGGGTATGGATATGAACGGGAACCGAACGGTTGTAATACTTCTTGGGCGTTGTTAGGTTGAATGGGCACAGCGCCCGCGGACGGGGTCATCAATTTCGATGGCTCAGCAGGGCCGGAAGCAACTCGATTATGCGCATCGTGGAGCGGCTTTATGGATTCTTGGCTCGCCAGGCTTCTTAGATTTGGCGTCGATGGCCCTATGCTTTCAACTTTGACAGCAGAAGAGGACCGACCAGGCGATGCTCCCTGTGCATTTCGCTGCTCTCTCTCTTGCTCCTGCGAGCGCGCGCTTCGCATCGATACAGCCCTTGTTCCAGACCCAGATCGATCTCTTAGGGTTCTTCTTGGAGGTGTTGGTCGATCTGGAACTTCTAGGCCGTTTGAACTTGCCTTGACGTGTTCTTGTTGCCTCCGCAGGGCTTCAGTATCTATAGAAACTCCGCCTTGGCGATGTTCCATGTCCGTCGATTGGTCACCAACTTTTCCCGGAAGTCGCAAAGTCAGTTTCTGCGGCGCTGGTTCTGGAGTCTTCGTGGTTCCCATGCGAAGTTTAATACGAGGACCCGGGGTATCGCCATTCGTGGTGAGTGGAGGCTCAGGAACCTGCTTTCGCGCCTCCGCAAGAATTCGACGGAAATATTCCTAGCACTTCGATTAGCACAATCAATACAGGAGTGAAAAAGAATGCATTGCGATAGCAAATACCTCAAGCGAGCCCGCAAGGGCGACTATTTCGCTCCCGTCCTCATTGAATTCCCTGGCATTGCGCCAGATATAGCTGACTTCCTCCTCGAACGCGTCCCACGTCTTAAACGGTGTGGTTTTCGTAGAATTCTTCCGTCCATCTGTGCCTCGAACGCGTTTTAGGATCGCTCTTAGGGACACGGGATGCTTTATTATTTCATAGTACTCCTTGTACAAGTTCCGATCTGGCATGCTGAGGAAGGGAAAAAAGACTTCTTCGCCGCTGAAGGAACGTCAGTCCTTGCCTAGAGCCGAAGCAATAGCCGCGTGTAACAAAGGTTAACTTACTCTGAATCTTTCAATCGCATCATTCCAGTGATTATTTTCTCCTGGGCACTTTCATACGTTTCCCCCTCGAAGTTGAAGTTGTCGTTATCGTTCTGGTCGACCACTTGATCCAGGGCTGGTGTCTCGGTTGTGGATTTCTTTTCTTCCTCGTCTCCAGCATCTGCCCCATCTCCGGTTTCAGGGGACGCATTTTTGTCATCCGCATCCTCCTCCTCTGGTATGGGGGTAGCAAACGGGGCGTAATTTGGATCGTTATATGCTGGGTTTATCGAGGACATTTTATTTGCTATTAATTTCCGTATGCGCTCCGCGTTCGAAAAAATCATTGAGCCTTTATCATTGTAGTATTTGGCGTTGCTGACCATCCTCCGGAGATCGCTTTCCACGGGAGTCAAACAGGGGTATTGGTGCTTCTTCAGTTTGTTCTAGACACCATTAAATACGCGCATCAGTGACCAAATGGCGCAACTTTGGTTCAACGGAAAGGATATCGCAAGAAATCGTTTATGGACAAATTTAAACCTACCTCCACTGTATCTAGGGCAATGGGAAGTCGAATCGCTTGATAATAATGCGGGTTTTCTTTCTATATACGGACAATGATCAGCTGAGGTTTCTTCAGACGGAGGAAGCTGTCTCGAAGCTCACCCGGTTAGGAAGATGAATGAATTCCGTTGCAACGAGTTGTCCACTGCCATGAAGGAACAGACGTATAAGTTAGCCTCTCCATCTTAGCCAAGCAAGCAAAGCTCCACTAAAGCTCCAAGCACATACTGCTTATCAGTAGCCTCTTTGATTTGCGCGATTAGTTCTAGACCAGCTTCTGTAGTTTTCTCGGGAGTTTCATCGGTTTCGGGGACAAAAGTCTGGTCGCATCGGCCGTTAGTTTCATATATTTAGAACAAAGCACATATATAACATGCGTCGAGCGATGGGTGGGGACGCGGGGAACATGGTATCTAGCGGGAGTCGGGCAACAGAGCGCACTTTGCGCTCTCTACCCCTAAAACAATCCCCGCCAACTTTGAGAAATCAATGGTGGAAAATCACAGAGGGACAGACTTACTGAGGTCCTGCGCCGTTTCTGGCCCTTTGTTGGACCCTCTGGAGACCCCGCGACGGTCCCCCGCCGTTTAGTTGTCATGCTTGGGGAGGCTGTCTGGGAATAGTTGCGGCACAAGCCCGGGGAGACTGAGGAGAGAGGTTCGCAATCGTGTGGTGAGGAGATGGGAGGCAGGATTTAGACATAAATAAGGGCGGATAATAGCAGCGCTCGTTCAGCCAGGGAAGACAAGCGAGCAGATGACGATGGTGAAGAATGCCAGGAGCTGGATCTATCAGCGCAACCGGCGGCGGTCGAACTGGCGATGATGCTTGGAACGCGCTTTATTACGAGATGTCTCGATCACTCGCTACGGGAGGCTGGACAGCCACAGCGGCCAGAACAGGCCGATACGGTATGGTACGGCACCGCGCCACATGCCAGCTGTAATTTACGTATTAGCACTGTATCCACTAAGTAAACAAACCACCGTACTCAAACCATACGGCTGCAATACAGCTCGATTCGTTATTTCCTGCCCCAGCGCAGTCAGTCTCGTGTGGACTCTGCTTGTTCATCCACTCGCTGCTCGACGTTGCCAACCTCCAAACTCCAACTCTACATCTTCCTGACGCTCCATTGCTCTGCCGCCGCCGCTGCTGCTGTTGGACACGCTTGAACTCTCTCTCCAGTGACAGCCTGTGAGGTTAAAAACAAAGCAAACCCCGCACCTTTGTGCAGTTCCGACAGAAAAAAGGTGCAGCTTTGCTTCCCCTCCTCTTCGTGGCGCCGCAGTCAGTGTCCTTCATTCGCATTCCGCAACACCTTCTCCGCCTTTTCTGCTAGAACCGCAGACATCTTAAATCCCAGTCCGTTATACCTCACTCTTTCTCATTTACAGCAACTCTTCTTGCGCTTTCGTACAGAGTATCTACGTTCCAGGTCTTGGTGTCCCGGTCAACCAACATCTTCCCCGCCTACGGATTTGGCCCTGACGACCACGACCTTTACGGCAGAGAAGGCTACCTACCTAGATACCTAGCTTTGATTCCCATTTCTATCTTTTTTCTCGTGTGTGTGTGCGTGTGAGAGAGCGAAAACAGCTACGTTGGTAATCATGAACATCGACTACTCGCGAAGGAATAAGAAACCCCGGCTACTTCTGGAGCCGGAGAGGCAGGAGCTGGAGGAGTTTATCGATTCCATACACTATTCTTCAAGGTATGTGCGCGTGTGCGGTGTTTCTATACTCGACGAAGCGATTGCCCTATTCATACTATGTTTGCGCGCGCGTGGGACGAGGGCTGTTTCTAGAGGCAGTAACTACATCGACTGCCAGGGAGGGGAAAAAATGGAAGAAAGCTCTGAGAAACCCCTCCAGTCTAACACCATTTGTGTAGATATTCAGACAGTGAATTCGAATATCGCCATGTCCAACTCCCCAAACATATGCTTAAAAAGATACCCACCGACTATTTCGACGCCTCCAAGGGGACGCTGAAGCTACTGTGGGAGGAAGAGTGGAGAGGTCTGGGAATTACGCAGGTATTTTGATCCTGTCTGGTACATGTACAAATAATGTACTGTACCTATCGTGGAACAAGCTGACCAGGCCATATCTCTCCTTCTTTTAGAGCTTGGGTTGGGAACATTATGAAGTACACGAACCAGAGCCACACATTTTGCTTTTCAAGTGAGTCGTTTCGTCTCTATTCGTTGCACCATCCTAATTGGCATTGCGCTTTTGTGCTTTCCCTTATCGTCTCACATAACTGACTGAGTTGACATGATACAGGCGACCAATTAACTACCAACCGCCCACCAATTAGTTAACCTTATCGTCTCTCCTCTCGCCAAAAGGAACACAAAAAAACTAATGATATACGCCGGGGCGTTCTTGCATTTGTCCACGATGATAAAAGCCAGTTTTCTAAAGAGAAATGTAGATCTCACAAGCGATCCATTCACGCTGTTCGAAATTGGCCTCAAAACCGACTTTGGGAGTCTAGGCAATCTTTTCCGAAATTCTTTATATCGATTTGTTTAAGTTGACTCTCCTTGTTTATTTTCAAATTCCCATATAGATATTTCATTACACTTTTCTCTTTGCTATTATGTTCCGCCATTGCTGAAAGACAGAGCTATCTCACTTGAGCACGTTCCAACATACCCTTCTCGCCCTTTATTTTATCATTACTTTTAGGTAATACATGGATGTGTCAATCCATAGCCTCTCTTCCGTCCACTCCCCATTGCTCTACTCTTCCAGTCTTTTATCATCAGAAGTTCCAACCATCGTTTCTTCTTTCCTTCATTCTGACACGTCTCTCTCAAATCCCTGACCGTACCAATAATAAATCAAACCACATTCTTCTGCAACCATTCTTCCCATTGTTCGCGCGTGAAGCTGCTACTAATGGATCTCTCCTCCACGCCCTTTTTGTTTTTTTCAAAAACGCAACATCCACTGGTTAGTACGACACGTGCTTTTCAAATAAGACAGAATTACTTGCGCACATCGATTCCTGCGAATGTTCTCCAAGCAAAGCAAATAAAAGAACTTACATCGAAGTACACCGTAGGCGTAAAATGCGCCCCAATCAACCGCGCGGCCTTTTGAATAATGTCCAAGTTAGCACCCATCGCCATCGCCATATACGTATATATATATATATATATCCATCTTGGCTGAGTAATAAAACACACCTTAACCATCACTTTCAAATCATTCGTAACGCCATTCCCCACATTCAATCCCCCATCCTTATCCGGCCGATCACTAACCGTCAACAACTTCAACATCGCCCCCTCATCAACGCCGACCTCAGCCCCGATTTTGGCCAGGCGCACATACGTGTCGTTCCGCTTCTCATTGACGACGTTCACATCGAAGAACTCCGTCTGCTTCGCGAACAGCGCGGCGCTGAAGGGCCAAAATTTCTCCGGCGCGAGCTTGAGGACGGCTACGCCCGCTTCGTGTGTGAGGGTGGAGGACGGGTGCCAGGGCTGGATTAGCTGGCGGAATATGACCTGGAGGTTTTTCGGGTAGGTGGAGTTGGGGTTGTTGAGGAGCGGGGTTATGGTTGGGTAAAA
Source organism: Blastomyces silverae (assembly GCA_001014755.1). Lineage (NCBI taxonomy): Eukaryota > Fungi > Ascomycota > Eurotiomycetes > Onygenales > Ajellomycetaceae > Blastomyces > Blastomyces silverae. Next base: position 61,730 of record LDEV01001857.1, on the reverse strand, counting down.
GGTTTTGAATAATTTGGCGGAGTACTGGGGGGGGGATGTTTTGTTTTTAGTGTGATTTGATTATATCGCATGTGGACGGAGGGGGAAGGGTGAATGGTCGTACGGGGCAAACATAATCCAAGTCTGTTTGTTGTAGGAGGGGGTATTAGTCAAGTTTTGTGTAGTTTATATGTGTTACCATGCCGATAATATTTATCAATTGGATCGAGGAAAGAGGAGATAAGGACGTCAACTAACAGATTTCCAGCGTATGCTTAGTCTCCAGGATGCCTCCGGAGGCGAGCTTCTGGCCGGCAAATTTGGGTGCGAGTGTCATTTTGCGTTTTCTTATTTTATTTTATTGAGATGGTTCGTTGGAATTTGCTTCTTCAATGTATGTAGTCAGTTGGCAGAAACGGAAAAAGGATATGGAGGATTTTTTTGTAGATGGAAGAGGGGGTTGAAAAGGGGGAGCGGAGGGGTTGCTGGTTATTGCTTTATAAAAACATGGATGACATCATGTCATAATCGGATCTAGCTCTAGCTCCCCGCTCGGCGAAACTAGGAAATGCACGACGATGACAACGCCTTCATAATAATAATAAGACGAATAGGAGAAGCTGAGGGGGTATAACCCTTTTGCTCTGCGCCCCCCTATGACTGCTTCTACCTATAAAGCCCAGCTTCAATTTTTCCTGGGGGCCTTAAAAAGCCACCAGTGGCAGATAACAATCGCACACTCCCTAAAATAGGGCTTATGTTTATCCAATTGTTGTCCGCCTACAAGCTTTCGGTCCGTTGGATAGAGTCCTCAGTGATGACGTACCCCTTTTATCGCGACATATATGTATATATATGTATATATATCGCTTCCCAACCCTTGATCGGATGGCCGGCTCCACCTCTCCGCTAGAGAAAGCGCACACGTTTTAAGTCCTTCACCTGTTCGATATATATCGCACGTATTTAAGGGGACAAGTTTATTCATCCTCATTCTGAAAAACAACTACCTAATATTTCCCATGCAAAACATCTTAAGACGCCGCCACCCACCAATCGAGATAAACACGGATGCAAAAAGGAGATGTATAAAAAGTGGTGTAAGCAAGAAAGTGCCAGCGCGTGGAAGCAAATGTCTAGCGGAAACCAAAACCGCTGGAAAAAACAAAAAAAAATAAGATAAGAAAAATGCTAGCACGACAAATGACAGGAATCACCTGACGGGTAGGAACCTTGTCATATAGGAGGAAAAAGGAAATGATAATAATAAATGTACAAGTGCGTCCTGTGTAGTCTAATCCAGACCATGAGAATTTCAAGAATCGGACGCCTTCGATTCCAGTACGGTTTTTCGTGGCGGTAGCCTGTTCGCGGCGTTCGATTTGTAAGAAAACGTGTTAAGTATCTGCACTTCTATCGCATACCAGTTCTTTGTTGCTGGTTCGTAGATTCCCACAATATGTGCTTCGCAGCCGCCTTTAGGGCCTCTAAACCGGGCAACGCCATTCAGCTTGAAAGCTCCCTTTTGCGGGGTTTTCTTTGTGTTTTTTTGCCGGGTTAACAGCAGGAATAATGTAAATATCTTCATAGCGTCGCGGATGTCGGAGGTAGGCTCGCCCAGTAAGCCGGGTTGTTTCTGTAAAGCAGAACTAGGCTTGTGAGGTTGGAAATCGTTGGAGTTCCCGTGTCTTGGAATTTCTCCTGGATAGTTTTGATGGGACTGAGGAACATCAGGCTGACCACTAGAAGTCGCGCGGGGTCTGCTATGCTGATTGGCGACTCCATTTTCCTCTACCAGATCTGGGGGCGCAATCCCCAATAGTTTTCGAAGCTTTGCTAGCTTTACTATAACCAAATATTCCCCAGCTGCCCAAGATGAAATCACAAGTGGCCATGGTTCGAATACACTGCGAATCCAGTCGCCACGGTTTGTTGGTATCGGGCGGGTCGTCCAAGTTATGTCGTCGTCTCGAAGCTCGAAGCTACAAGATTTACCGTTAGCACATACGAATGATTCAACCGTGCTTCTACTCTCGCGAGTTACTCACCCTGGTTGAACATAGCTGGACGGTTTCTCGATCGGAAACGCGGGCTTAATCGTGGTTCGGTGGACTGGCTTAAGCGGCGAACCAGTCACATTGACAATAGCTGGGGGAGCAGGTTTTCGATTCACGATCGCGGTCGCCTGGGCTAATAACTCTTCTGGAAGGAGGTGAGCATCCGTAGTCGTAACAAAAGGGATTAAACGGCAACGAGTGGTCTCTACCTCTTAATTTTTTAAATTGTGATGTTTCAATTCCATATGACTTGAACGTTTTCCATTCAGGATCATCTTCAGTATATCGTCCGCCAGGTACGGAATAGGGAAGTCCAATAGGGATGAATGGTACGCTGTCCTTGTCGCGCTGCCTCTCTTTCTCGGCGTGAATTTCTGTTTGTAAGGCGGTGTCTTTATTAATGGTCTCGTCTACATCTTCCAGCCGATCCAGCGAAGGTCCAATGAGCGCGAAATACACTTGCGTCGCAACGACTGCGGTGAGAATCGTGGATATGCCTCTTCTTGTATGCCGGTCAGTTTGTTTTACGAATAGGCGGAATTAAACTTGGGAGATCTTACATACCTTAACCAGGGCCTCTTGAATTTCACCCGCTGGACTTTTACTAGTCCGTCATACCTGCTAAAAGATCGCTGTGTACTCCTAGGCACTAGGAGGCGACAAGCTGGAGTGGCCCGTCTGAAATTCCGAAACATTTGGATCACTTCTGCCTCAAAACTCCCATTCTGTGGGGGTGAGATGACCGGGTTGCGGAGAGTCACCAGACCATTTGAGCAATTGACAGTCCCGGAAATCGAACGTAAGACCGAGCTTTGACCCGTATATATCGTTAAGAGCCGCTAAAGGAGTATGCAATAAGGATAGTGGCTATTAGCACGGTACGTATATGGATATTGAGTGACTGACGAGTGGGGAGAGAAAGTTGCGCGTCCAAAATGGATTCGCCTGGCTCAATTCCTCCAGCGCAACCGTCAAGATGCCAAGCATCTAATTCACGTGACTTTAAACTTACATAATGAGGGAATTTCTTGGCAGCGGACCAGCCATCCCCTGGAGTCTACTCGGTGGAGATGGCTTTAAAAAAGATCCACCCCAGAGTTGACTACGTGAAGTCAGAGTGTATGGCAAAAGACGATCAAGTTCTGGCTTGCCTTGTTCCTGCACAGCGACATACATGAACTACACCCCCGGGGTTATGATTCAATTCCTCTTCCCTGATGGAGCTTACGCCCTGGTTAAGATTCTCGAGCCGCCACGGACATATTCGCACTGACATAGGACATCACAGCAGCTAAATTTTATTTCCACCATCGGGTGTCTGATGTCCGGTTGCTTATCTCCGCGGGCCACTGTATGTCTGCCTCTTTGGCCGATGCACCGTGCATTTTTAGTCGATTTAGGGCGAAATATTACTTTTGTCACAGCTATGCTTCCTAATCGTATTGTATTGGACTACCAACTATATGAAAATTGACTGGGAAAAAGATGCGGCTGACTTCTCTCACCCATACCATCCATTTAACCATTGCTTTTTGGCGAGCAATTATTCCATTCCCCTTCCTCAAATCATAGCTGACGGGGGATGCTGAGAGAGCTAAATTCTTGTGTGGCCGGAGCTATTGCATCTTTCAGACTGGTAGGTGTCGTTTATTCCGGTAACCCAAAATCGCCGTGAAGCATGGCCTGCAAACTGTCTATGAGCTTTTTTTCTTCATAAAAAAGGAGTGATCTAAGGCGATGTGGATCTCCCGCTAGCAGTGGGTATCTAAAGGATGATGGTTTTAGGACCCTGAAAGGGTTGAAATTCGAAAGTTTACTATTTTTGAGCAAACAAAACCTGAAAACAGATATCCATACGTTAACTAGAGTGAGACGATTCCATAGCAGGTGACCGTGTTTAAAAGCCAAAAGCCAATTCGATAAGTTTTATCAAGAAGAAATGCCCTCAATGCACCTGATCCCTGCATGATTACTGCGTGAGAAGTGAGTCATGAAAGAATGCTGCACATTGTAAATACGCCTGGAAACAGGATTCAGAGCCTGGCCAGAATGCAGCGGAGAATATTAGCAATTTAATCCATGAACAACTGCGTCACCAGGATGAATATTCCTACTATATCTCCGAGTAGGGCTGAGGCCAAGGGTGTGCGCTAATTCTATTTAAGGCTAGCTTGTCGCTCCACGAGGCCACGGCCTACCGGACGGATCATGCTTCCGAGATCTGCGGCTTACAACTTTAATCTGACGGTGCCTGGAACTTTTTTCTCTTGCAACCGGTCTCTTCCATCCAATGGCTCAGAATATTGCAAGAGACCTATCCGGTGGGCTGAAATCTGAATGTCGGTTATTTTGTCGCCCGGAACCTGATCATTCCGATTCATTGGGCGCCAGCCGCACCACTCACGTCACCGGAGCCGTCGCTCGGACCTTTGCGAGAAATGTAACTGCGACCTGAGGTCCGGCCTACATATTACATCCATATTTTGGTACGCCAGTATCTTCACAGAAGGCTAAAGTGTTTATTTTGTTAGGTTGTGTGTAGCAATGGCAGTTAATCTCCCAGGTTTCAACCGAAATTTACTGCGGACGAAATGATGAAGGAAATAATATATGCGCCAGTGCGACTGATTCTATTTTTAAGGAATATTTTTCCGAAGCCCAACTAGCATTTGTGTGTGAATTGCGGGATTCAATCCAAGACACCTGCAGCCTTGATGATAACATTGGTGACTCTCTTTGGCATGCTCAACATGCAAAAATGACCCGCGTCGCATATCTCGGTACGCATCGACCCATGCGCTAAGCCAACAATGGCCTTCTGAATTTTGAAAGGCAGAGCCTGGTCTTGGGTGCAGAGGAGGTAGGTTGCCGGCACATGTTTATAACCAGCATAGGCCAACGGGTGAGTGTATATGGACACAGCGTGTGGGAGCAACTTCGCAGCAAGCTCATCGGCCATCGAGGATGGAAGGTCGTTGTAGAATATATCCCGTGCATTCTCAACGGTTGTCCACTCGCCCTGTTCAGTCATGTTAGCTTCCATTGAACGCTATGAACTGTTTGAGGAAAGGGCCTCACGGCCATTTTTCTGTTCGACATCGCTGGAGCTGAAAAACTCACCTGGAATTTGACCCATTCTGGAACATTCTCAACAAGAATCTCGCCTTCTACACCCGGGAGTCCGGCGAGATATACCAAATGAACGATCCCACCTTCCTTACCCTGTGCTAACCTGTCCGTTTTTAACAACCCTTTTGCACTCTCAGACCCGACAAACCCTCCATACGAATGCATAACCAGAATAATGTCTTTTCCTTCGTCAGCCAGCGCGCGCGTTGTTTTCTGAACAAGTGTTATGTCGTCCACTGGTGTGCTTTTTGGGTCCAGGCCGGCAGTAGGGAGGTGAAGAGCGTGAACTTCATATCCACGCTCCTTTAATTGAGCAGCCACGTCGCCGAAATACTCCGGGCCATTCCAAGCCCCTGGGAGAAAAACGATGCTTTGCTTTTCCTTCGTCATTTTTATTTTCACCTTCTTCACTGTTCTGGGCTTTAGGTGGTGTTTAGGGAATCTCGGATATAAATTGGAATTGAGCAAGTATTCAGTATATCAAAGGGAAAACTTTTAACTGGGCTTTTTTTAGGGGGGGGAGAAGAGGGGGGCTGTTCAGAGGCCATCGCTATCACTTAAATAACCTACCTCCCGGCCTCACCCGCGTTTATCATTTCGGGCACTTCTGAATGTCACGCAAAATAAACCAAGGGCTTTAAGGGCTTGCAGGCAACCAACCAAAGCAATAAAACATGGGTCGATACCAAGTCCTTGCGAACGGTTCGTCAGCTTACCCTTTCAGCTGGGCTATATTGCGACCCGCGGGAAAGCGTTCCAGGTGCAGTAGGCCAACAAATTCGAATCGGAGCTATCATGGTTACGACAACCATCAAAGTGGAAGGGCTCCAAGGTGGCACACTGATGCGTCGTGGAATACTCTCCTACTAGTTTAACACGATTAGTATATTTCCTTATTTTATTTTCCGAGCATGACGTAGTGACCGTAGTAGTAGGAATGCGAACCTTGCCGATTGTAATAGCATGGAAATCTTTGCTCACGCGATGATTGACGGCCGCTTGATGGATGACACGGATGGCAATGATATAGAATATCATCAAAAATAATTCAAATAAATTTTCAATAAGCTCTATACTTTTCATCAAGAGTAGAAGCGCAGTCAAGCTAAAGATTAACACCCACCGGCCCCTGGGGCTCTTACTTGCCAGTCTTCCTCTTTTTGTTGGTATGCTCAGGCACAAATTCATCTCTGTATGTCTTGAAAAAATCCGGAGGCTCCTGAGGATGGCTTCCTGTCACGTCGTGAAACGCAGTGGTGGAGATATAGTTCGTTTTTCCCTCACGAACCAAAGAATAATATTCGAGCAGATATTCAAGTTCAGACTCGTCGCTCTCTCCTTGCGCGCGTAGCACTTTCTTGGCTTCCTCCCTATGCAAATAAATACTAAATTAGGATCTTGCTTTTAAACTTGGCATTTCTGCTCGAAGGACATACTCAGATATGTCACTAAACTTCAATGGTGTGCCTAGCGCTTGACTGGCTGCTGTGGCAAGCTCCTCTCCCGCAACAAGCATTGGTCCTAGATTGACTGAATGTTAATATTGGCAATATATGGTAGACTTCTGGTCAATGGGAACATAATATGTACCTGTGAGAACCATTAGTTGGCCGCGGTGGGCATCGCTGAAGCCATGTTTTCCTTTGCCCGTCAAGACATGGGCGACAACTTGAGCTAGATCCTGTGGCGATGTTAGACCAATACATATCAAAATCGATAACTGCAGCTTACCCCTAAGGCCATTGGGGCAAACTTATTCTGCTTCCCAATCGGGAGCGGTAGCGTACCCTCCTCCTTCGCTTGAGGAGAATATAGCAAGAGATTTTCTGCATAGAAACCAGCGCTGTGTTTTCTTATTAACATAGCAATCCTTTCTCAAGAGAGAGTATACTCGGGCTTACCGAATTACCACTGGGCTATGTCCCGTTGAAGTTGAGGGGTCTCCCTTGCACGACATAAAAAGACATTCCAAATCAATGAATTGACGAAGCCTAGGTTGCTTATCTCTCTCGGCAAGGTCCGCACCAACGGAGCTAATAAAGCACGCGTTTGGCACATTGGCCATTTTTGTAGCTTCGATCAATTCGCAGGTAATATTGTACTTATCTTTATGCGCTGGGGGAATAAGGCATATGGTGTCTGCACCTGTCTCTTCCAGCGTCTTGGCCAGCTTCTGTGCATTCCCTGGCATGTGCGGAATGATTTTCGCACCCAGCCTTTCTAGTTCTTTGCAACGGCTGGCATCAGGATGAAGCGAAAGCCCGCAAACGGAGTCAAACTGCTTTTTGAAATTGGCGTCTGTGAGAAGCAGTTCGGTGATGAGATGACCAGTATGGCCATCTACAGCGGTAACGCAGATATTCCGTGACATTGCGAATAGGATTTTCAGCAGTTAGCAGGATAAAGAATCTCCTATGAAACAGCACCGCCGTACGGTTATATATACGGGAAGCTAAGACAACTTCCCAGCAGCATTGAATGCAGCACAGAGACATGAAATGTTGGCTCATCATGACATCAATTAATCACGCCCTGCCAAGCGACCCAGTTGGAGCCATATGTTCGTCATGCCTACGCATCATCTCTGGTCCCGGATTCAAATAGTAAGAAATTCTTGATAATTGGGTGCAAGATTCGCAGGAACCTAAATCGTCCCACCAAGCTTTGAAACCAGTCCCAACCCAACCATGCAGAAGAGGAAGGTAAGAAAACAATATTAAAAAAAAGATGAGATAACAGCTTAGATCTGAATTGAAACCGGATATATTGAGAATTAGATAATTCTATATGCTGGAAGGAGGATTCCCCAGAATTATATCAAGCCTTGGTTGCGGCTCCGGCATGCCAAGGAGCCAATGGGCGCTAAGTCCAAATAGGCAATTCAGGCGCTTGGCCGGATCGGGAAGCTCCAACGTCAGGGCTCGGGGTCAACAGCACGCCGACGACGAGGGCGATATCAAATCGACACAACACCGCTATTGCAACTTCTTTACCACCCGGCCAAAATTCTATAGATCTCCCAGCTCCGGGGATTGGCTGGGTCTTCCATTCGTCACCTTGTTTTTCTCCCTCCGCAGGTCGTGCTGACAACCAGCCATATTGCAGCATGAGGCCCCTTCTATCCTTTCTCCCCCTCTCGCTCGCTGCGATCACCGGTGTAGCCGCCTACGATGCCAGGGCTTACACATTTGATACACGGCAACAGTCTGTGCCACCGGCCAACCGAGTAGTGACGCCGGAGACAGCGAGGCTAATATTAGCCAACCGATTAGGTCTCTCAGATGGTTCAACGTTAGGCCAAGTCGACGAGACCCTCATCCGGGATCTGAATACATTTGGAGGAGCACAAACACCTTTTATGGGCGATACATCGGTTGACGATTGTTCAACGACGATGGCGTTTATTTGGGAGGGCGTTGATGTCCCTGATCGTATGTCACCAGCAGAAATTGTTGACTACCAGGTCGAGAGTGCTAACCCAAGCGTCAATAGTTGCGTCTGTTTCAAAATATTCGACCGATTCTTTCACTATTCCCTCTGCGCCTGCTGATTTAGTCTCCGAATCTTATGTTGAAAACCTACTCACTCACCCCTCCGCTGTGCGAACTACGTCAAAATTATGTCCATACGATTTTGAGGTAGATGGTGGACTTCGGGGCACGTTAATTCTGGTGGGAGCCATTCAAAAATTGAAAACCCCCGTACGCTCAAGCCACTAATAGTAGATTTTATATTCAGAATGCAAGTCCATGCCCTTCAAAGAGAGATGTCTTCTCGGCAACGAGCTCGAGGTTGGGGGAAACGGCATTCCGTCAGTTTATGGCTCGAGGTGCGAAGGGCTGGGGAGGTGAATGCACAACCGCTATCCTGCGGCTTTCATCTGTGGTAAGTTACATGTTTTCTAACTGCAGAAATGCTATATATTTGGACCTAACACAGCTAATCTCCCTTTTTGTAGTCAAACACGCCCGCAGTACGGAAAACCGTATTTGCAACCATTGCAGAACTTAGTATCCTGGCAAAGGACTCCAACCAGGGCTCTGTAATGATATTTACTTCTCCTTCACCATCGTACCCCACGCTTAAACGCCGATCTGAAGAAACAATGCCCAACTTGCCGAATCCTATCCAGGCAAGAGCCTCAAGGAACGTCCGACGAGGCCACAAATTTCCTTCAACCATGATGCCTGTGTGCTATAGCAGCAACGAGACCTGCACAGAAGCGACAAATAATTGCTCTGGCCACGGATCGTGCTACCGAAAGTTCACATCCAAAGAGAACGCCAAGGGAGACTGCTACGCCTGCAAGTGCCGCCGGACTGTTGTGCGGACGAACGAAGATGGTACCGTCAAAACCGTTCAATGGGGTGGAGCTGCATGTCAGAAGAAGGACGTCAGCATTCCATTCTTTATTATTGCTAGTCTTACGATCCTAATGGTTATGGCTGTTACGGGAGGTATCCGGTTGCTTTTTAGTGTTGGGATGGAAGAGTTGCCTAGCGTTATTGGTGCTGGGGTTGCTGTGCCTAAACCGCAAAAATGAGCGGTTTATTTCCTACCTCTCCTTTTTATTTTATATTCTTCCGTTCCTATCGGTCTCATATTGGCGCGTGGGTATTTGCCTGAATTACATTTTCGTATCTATTTTCTCGTTTTCATTCTGTTTCAGCTGCATCTATTTTGCCAACTCAAGATCTCTTTTATACGGGGTTGTCTCTCTTTCCAAACTTTGGTTGCCATTTTTTGCCTTTTTGGTTTGTGTCTCCTGTAGTATATACCATCCTTGGATACCTATGTGCTAACTAACTCCATTTTAAGCATACATAACGATAATGGTTCAAGCACCTGTTTTTTTGCTGCTTTCTCACCTTTCCCATCAATATAACCCACTGCTATTTGAGTTCATTACGATCACCCGCCCCCAGCACAAGAACAATCTGACCGAATTTACATGCCCCTGAGTTGCAAAATATACAGTTTATTTATCTGCTTGCTACAAACCACATGCAGTGATAACGCCCTCAAAACTAGAACCACCCGCCAAAGCACACCAAAATCTCCTAATCATCCTGCTTCGTACTCTACACCGACGTCAGCTATTATCCATTTCCACCGCCTACACACACATACATGCCCTTCCCCAACGTCTCACATATCCCCCCCTCGAATAAACGCAAAATAATACCGTTCCCCACCCTCAATAGAACTACAGCGCCATGCTCATGCTCCCGCTTCGCATGTTCCGCACAGGAGCAGTGCAATGTTTAAAACCGGTGAGCCTGGGTCTTTAAACTGCCTGCGAAGAGGAATGACTGGTCTCTGTAGCCGGTTCCGGGCATCGAGACACTGTCGCCGCAACCCCCCCATTAAAATTATGAACATGTACATGTACAGGTACATACATACAATACCCCCCTGCTACCTCATACCACATATGTTATGTAGTGCTAGTGTTTTCTAAGAATGGTCGAACCTGCTCTCTTAAATAAACTTGAAATTTAAGTCGATTTTTTCTTTCTTTTTTGCCTGACCGGATGTGCGTTACAGAGCTCAGGCAGCGTTTGTAAGAACGGGTCAGGTGTCGGGCCTCCGCCGGGAGCGGTAAATAGAAAACGGAGATACTGGGAACGGGGAAATCCCATCCATGCATGGCACGGGATATGGTACGAAAGTATGCAATGGCCTGCTGGAAGATGGAAAAGCGATAAAGCAAAGTTTGTTAGGGGAAATAGTATCAATTATAAATACCATATTGAGCGATATAGCTTAATTACATGCACAAAAAAACCAAAATATTTACTCTGTCTGATTCCCTTTCCATGCTTGGCTTGACGAGTTCCCCGTGACTCCGTAAAAAAAAAAGGATAAGAAAAAGAAAGAAATATAACTAAGCTGTTGAATGTGACCCGGCCCCAACTGCATCTAGCTGGCTAAAAATCACACGTAATAGGAAAAATCTCCAATAAATACAGTTCGCTCGATTTGATTGATAAGGAATAAAGAACCAACGTGGACGAAGAGGGGCAAAAGGCCACACACAAAAATTGCACAAGGCAATAATGGGGTCCGCATAACAAAGCAATAGAGAGGGGGGAAAGCATGTAGGTTTCTAGTCTTATGGAACCATTTGTCGACTGAGGAGAGTGGGATTGGGGTATACTGCGTTAAAAAGGTTGGGAATGATGTATGTTCGGTCGTGATAAATTCATGGTGGTGATGCGATAGATCAACCAACTTGGACGTGACAGATATAAATGGATACGTGAAACGAAATACAGACACGATAGGCAGGGGTGGGTGAACATATGTCGCTAGGTGGGAGTTTGTGCAACATGTGGTGTTTACAGATGGAAACGTAACACCTCAAATGGCTATTTTCTGCGCGCTGCGTATATATAATATATAGATATGATGGTGTGCGTGTGGCGTGTGAGCGAGGTACCCTTCTCTCGTGGACTGAGGAAATTATGTTTCGAAAACGGAAATGAACTACTCCTGCCCAAACCCAGAAAATACCTAGATCTAACCGAGGACCTTGATCTTCCCTTGGAATCCCTAGACGATGCGAATAGTGAGTGAGATCTCTAGCTGTTAGTGAACTAGGTGGAAGGTGGTCAGTCCGTTCGAAAGGTGCCAGTCCGTTGTTTCGTCCGAATGCAGAGTGTAGGATGTAGGAATTCACCAAAAAATAGGCGTGAGATGATTTGAAAGGGGTAATCATTGAGTGTTCGCCGGGATATATGTCCATATGAGATTAAAGGTAAGGTGGTGCATCGCTGAGATATGAGAAAAGAAATCGGCTTCCTCAATTGTACACTGGGATTGGCAAGTCATTACGGCATTTACGCACGTCTGATTGCATGATTCTGGCTTGCGAAGCACAAGAAGATTCAGGTAGGCCCCGATTCAAGTTGCCGTGGTGATGGTCCATTAGGGGTGGTGGAAGCCTGTTCGGTTGCGTTCTGGTTCCTCCTACCTGGAAGCCGGAATCGAGAAAAGGTTACAGGGGGGAAATTAATGGAAGGGAGTCGTGATCTCCATGTCGTTGAGCCATCTGGCGCGTTATTTGAAGAATTGGACGGTCCTCGACGGGATGAGTTTCGCTGTTCGTAAACAGGTCTCGGGAAGCCGGGATATCGTTCATCGGGAGGAACTATGGTGATGAAGCGTCCTGGAAGTACAAGGCGCGACACGAACGCGTTGCCCCGGCCAGCGACGAAAGCGCGTTCTGGTTCTGCAGGGTTATTATTTCGATTCAAATTGCGCCTGCTGCGACCAGAAGAACTATTGTGGTTTCCTTCCGCACCCTCCGGGCGCGGTTTCGGAACGTAAAAATCAGCTTTGCAGAGAGGACAACATGCGCGTCGGCTTGTCAACCAAGGGTCCAAGCAGGATGCATGGAACGCATGACCACAGCTGAGACCACGGACGTCATCATCGTCTTCAATCGTATCAAGACAGATCGCGCAGGTATCCCCAGGATTCGCAAGTAGTTCGGCAGGGACAGCGTTACGGATGTGTTCGTCGGCGTCATCGTCGTCCTCCATGGATCCTGATGTTTCTTTCAAATTTTCGGTTGAGGGCCTGCTTTCCACCCTAGGAGAAATGGGTTCCTTCTGCACAGCAGGTAGAATTACGCTTTCCGGCTCTATTTGTGGTTTTGGCTCATTTGATGATTCGGCATTTGTGGTCGGATGACTTTGGACGATAGGGCCTTGGTTCTCTGCGGATGAGAGTATGATGCTTCCCCCTTCGTTCTTCAAACTCTGCGGTCTACTAATTGGCGCCTGTATGCCTCCGGCAGTTGGAAGCCCTTCGTCTGCACGGGTTGCCCGCCAGGTTTTGTACTTCATCAGAGGAAAGCGAGCATTCACATCGTCCATGCTCATAAGCTTCTTTTCGCGCCGTCTTCGATGGGTTCTTGGAACGGTAACCAGATCAATGGGATCGCCATTTTCTTCGTTTCGTACTTGTCTGTTGCGCTGATTGTACCTGAAGCAGTATTTTACGCCAACGATAATCCTACCAAGACATTCCGAGTTAGACTTAAAAAATATCGCTTCTGGCACCGCCATGATTGATGAAGTCTTACCAGAGATTGGTGAAAACCACACCAAATCCCAACGCAACAAAAAATAGCAAAGGTGAGCTCGTAGGACCCCCGGAACTGTTGTCCGCGGAACTGGTATTTGTCGGCTGCATGGGGACGGTCCCCGCATGAGTGCTTGTAGCCATGGCTGCTGTACCGATTACTGGGCGCGAGTGTAGGTGAAATCAGATTCTGACTCCACACGGGCGCATTACCATTCCTTGATCTCAGCAGACGTAGACAGCCATCCAACGGTGTCTGTATGTTAACGCCAGCTCTTAACCAAGTAGAAGGTGTGGTCAACGACTGCAAAGTTTGCGCAGGTATATAACCAAGCCGGACGACCAATTTCAAGATGAAATAGGCGAGACAGGCATACGAAGTCGAATCTCGCTGGAAGGTTCAAACGGAACCAGCCGTGCAAGAGACCCAGCCAATTCCAGGTTACCTGGAACCAAACTTATCAGCCCTGCGTGTGGAATCTAACGAGTGGCGTTGAGTTGGGGGCGGACGGCAGGCAAAGTTTGCGAGAGTTGGGCGGGCTTCGTAATCGGGCACACGGGGGCTTGGAAACCGCGGCAAGTACAACGGAGGCGAACGACGGACACAAGAGAGTGAGAGAGAGAGAAGGGATAGAAAGACAGCGACAGTGATCAGATTGTCAATGACGACAAGTATATGGAGAGAACGAGGATGTCATCGAAAACGGTTGACGGCGGTGGATGAGATGGCGTGAGTTGGAGTTGGAGTGGAGGAGAAGTGGTGTTGGTGTTGGTGTTGGTGGTGGAGATGAGGTTGAGGAGAAAGCCAGGGTAGGACTAGTACGGTGGAGGCTGAAGTGACGACGCCGGACCCAGCGGAGACTCGCCCCAGTTTTATTATTATTAATCATCATAATTGGCCAAGTTACTCCATACATGTAACTACAACACAACACACCCCAGTGAACAGCCATTGGGATATCTCGACAAGGAGAGGTATGTACATTATATCTATGCTTAACCGCCACTAGTTCTACCGAAACCGATCTCAAAAGGATGCCCTTACGGAGTACATTGCGATTGTTGACGGAACGGCAACGTTCCAAGCGAAACATCTATTCTACCAGCCATTCATTCATTCTAACGGCCATTTCTGTTGTACTTCAGACTGGCTATGATTACTTCGCACCATGGGGTTTAAATGGCCGAAAACGTGAGCAGACAACTCAGAACTGTCTCAGCAGCTCCGCCCTCTCGATCGTATTTTTATAAAAAGAGCCAGGTTGTCTTCCAAGGCTGGTGGTATTCACCTAACGAATAAGGATTGTCTGAGTCAAACAATATTTCGAATCATTTGCCGTGACAGCAATCAACTGCAAATGCACTGTCGCAGCTGGCACTCCTCACATATCCTGTTTGACTCTGAATCCAAAAGCAAAGTTCATGGAAAATTGGCGGAATGGATCCATTGTCCGGGAACTGTGCCGCGTATGCCTAAGTCCGGAACAGTGGTGGTCAGAGACCCTGAAAAGGAGGGGGGATTTGCCTCTTCTCTGGCATCGCGCGCAGAATCTGGGGGATCTGAATGGCTAGAGGGGCTGATCTGGCTTTTTTTTAGGGGGCTGGTGTTCATAATCTTGTTGCTCCTGGCCGAGCCACGCTAACTGGGAGCAGCTAAAGCCCAGCCAAAAAATGTCGCAAAACAGGCGGCCTGCGACTGCCAATAAATAATACGATGATCCTTGGTCGTTTTCATGATCGCTGCTAAATATTTGGAGTCCGTTCGCCGAGAAATTTCCTCTTCTGGCCGGGGGAAAAAAATACAAAAAGAAGAGCTGTGTGATATTTATCAGGTATGGCACAGTCGTAGTTCCGAACTTCGAAGACCGCTTCGTCTTCTCCCATAATCAAATGGTTTTAGCTTTTGCACAGCAAATGTTTGCAAACGGCTGCTCTGGAATTCTTACATGCCCAGGGTGACGATAGGATGTGTGGGCGACCAATTCCCCAGGATCAGCGGCTGATCCTTGCAGCCACTCCGCTTCTGTTCTGTCAGATTGTCACACCCCCCATGTGCCCTTCTTTGCATTCCTTGGTCGAACAAGCCGTTTGAAAGAAGTCAAACAATTCGTCAAGCTTCGTCCGAGCCACAAGCAACATCATAGTCCGAGTTTTAGTCCTTGATCTCAAATTCGGTTCATCATCCTTATTCATCGGAGCTCCGTTTGTCTGTGTGAGGCACCGTGAGGGAGAAGAGGTTCAAAGATTTCTTAAAGTTACCTAATCCCCCGGGGAGAGTCGGTTTAACTTAGTACGCTGTTGAATGCTATCACCTGCCCGCTCACCTACATACCACAGCTCCCTTCGTTCCACCGCATACCGCTCTGTCGTCAAAGGTTATCTGCATCATATGGATGAGCAGACTAATACAAAGCAGGGCTTTGATTAACCTTTGCTGCACTTCACTTGGCATTTCATGCACGGGCAGCTACCTACCTAGAGAGCGGCAGATAGGAAAAGCAGTGCTTGCCTGTTTGCAGCTGTCCGGCACAGCGCTTTTGTCCGGCAGCAAAGGAAAATCAAAAGCAAAGTTCTGCAAAGCGGAAAATACAGTTAACTTAAATATCTTGGTACAGTAGTTATGGACATGCCTGTGTAGACTGAGGAGGGAATATGGGGGCTTAGATTGAGTTGAAACCGCCTGATGACACCACTACTACTACTCCTCTATCAAGGCGAGAGGCCTTGAAGCATATAACAGTAAGTTAGCATTTAAAGGGCAAAGCAGGGCAAACCGACTCTCCAAGGTACAGTCTTTTATTCTGTTGTGAGAATAATTCATGACCTCAACTCTTTCACTTCCTAAAAGCTCCAACCTCAAGGATAGTCAAGCACGAGGGCTAGCAACGTGGGTTGCACCCACTAGCCCACTTGACATCAATATCTGTTGGTAACTATCCTACCAAAACTCTCTTTACAAGTTGCCCTCGAAATTTCAATACAAATATAGCAAAATTCGGGCATAAAATGCGGGGCCCAATCTCGAATTTTCCCGAGTATTTAATAAGTGTCCAGAGCTCGCCACTTTCGTTGATATTTTTGGAACGCATCTAAACTGTATTTTTGCCCCCACGCAAAGCTTCGAGGGGTAAGGACCAAAAAGCCTCACGGTCCGATCCCCTTCTGCAAATCACATCTAATCCAGTTTAAATGGAGAGCGTTAAAGGAGCCTATCGCATTCGGGTGAATGCAAGAATAGAATATAGCCTCCATTGTTCATTGAATATTTCACAGCCAAATGGAAACCAAAATTTTGCTCGAAACCCCTTTTTGAAATTTTTTAAGAACAGATTTGCTCCCGGTTTCAACCTATAACTACATACTCAAATCGCAGGATACCATTCACTTAAAGGGCTATCCCCCGGAGATTGCCCTATGTAGTGTCGTGGAAGCTAACACAAGACCAGGAGGAGAGCAAACCATGCCCAGGTGGCAATATCAATTTAAAATGTCGAAGGGCTCAGACATCACCCCGGATGTCGCGCAAGCAATTGGCCTACACAAATTTATCTTGAAACCATGGCTTATATCCCACATTGGAGTACCATTTTCCCCCGTCAACATGTCCGTCCGCTCGAATGGTTGACATACATCAACGGAAGTTGGACGTTTATTGGGGCCCAGTTCGACTCCCGTCGTCTCCACTGGGCACTTTCGGTGACAGACCTAGAAAGAAACCCATCAATCACTCAATGGTGCTAACTGCGTTTTACCCAGTTTCCCGCGCAGCTAGGGTACGTGGGGCGTTCAGTTGTTAGAGATGCCCTCGCCGTTGCGGTATGTTGAATTGTAGTACTAGCGCAAAATGCATGATTCCACGAGCGGAGGGTATGGTGATGGGATGAAGGGAGATTCGCGCGGCGCTCGAGAAGTCGGGACGGAAGTTGAAGGGTCCCGAGTGGGTTTCCCAGTTAGTCAACGAGGTGTGGTCGTCCGGCCGGCTTCGTCGGATACCTCAGATGCCAAATTCCGAGCAAAGTGGTTTAGACTTGAGTTGCGCCAAGCCATTATTTAGGGTTGATGAATACGAACTGGCGGAGTTCAAGCGTTCTATGCTTCGCGGTTTCGCTGCCAAATGATCTTGAAGTGTACGTAAGAGTCTGTACTGCAACATGTGCGTAAGCCTAGTTTTGAGAGGGGATGGCGCTCCGCGGCGTCAAAAGGTTCATATAAAGGAAGAGGGAAAGAAGTTCGTCAGAGATCAGAGGTATATCCAGATGGGATATGTTATGAATGGTGTGAATATAGGAATAGATTCATAGTAATAGCTATTGAACTTCCGTTATGTAATCGACGTCCTATGAAAAGAGCAATCCCGCCCTTCCTCGCGCGGGACCACACCGCGATACCATTCTCAGCTTAAATTGGAAGAGCACTGATCCCTTAGTGCGCGGCAAAAACCTTGCATCGTGAAAGGCCATCTGGTATGTGGGATTGCAAGCTGTACGGCATCGCAATACTTCTAAAAGAACACAGCTCAGACTTGCCTTTTAATGTTCCATCAAGCAAATTCACCGCAGAAAACACTCTGTCTAAGCAAAAGGCATGGGCCAAGCCGAGATATGGTTTTCTGTCGGCGGATAACTAGCCATCAGAAGTATCTGTTTATTGTCATCATCGCTGCGTTCATTTCCTGGTAGCCTCAATGTTGCTGGAAGGCTTGTCAGAGGGACATGCGACTTGGAAACATATGGGTATAGATTTTCGGCACCCAACGATATTCTCTTGGACTCGAACCACAAATGAGTACGGAATACTTCACGCTAATATCTGAGTTCCCTTGCTTCGCCCGCTTTCCATCTTCGCGGTTCGAGATCCGAATTGTATCGCTCTCTTCTTCTCACGGGCAACATTTTTCATACCAAGTTTCCATGCGAGGAGCCGGAGAGATCTTTTCCCGGGCTCTAGGGACTGCTCCGTCCCCCCTAATTCTTCCATATTGCCAGGAACGCCAGCTGGACTTAAGGGCAACGCTCCAAATCCACATTTCTCCCAAACAGGGCAGGCAAGTGCCCAAGCTAAGAAGTCCTCGTCGAGATAGGGGTATCTAGCCTCACGGCCCCAGTGACATATAACGCGATCATCCCGTCCCAGATTTCGTTTGCCCAGGCGTCCAACATCCAAAGCAATTTCGTCCACAAGACCCTGGAAGCCATGCCGGTTGAACGCAGTTGCATGTCTTGTATAACCCGCGAAAACCTCGTCGGCACCCAGTCCAGATAGCAGAACCCGTGCTGTTGTTGTATACGGTATGCTAGCATGCTCGTCCGTATCGCTTCTGATTTCCCCTATCCCACGTGATGCAAAATAGAGGGCACAGGCAATCGAGAGATCCATCTCAGTGTTGTGGGGCCGCATCAAGCGCCTGATCTTTTCTCGGTGGCTTAGCGTTTCTGTGTACGGAATGTTGATGGCAACAAACCGCCAGGTCCTTTCGGGGCAGATATTTTGCAGCTCCATGTGGGATGATCGCCCCGTTATTCGATCCGGACAAGCTTCATATATGGACAGTGATGCAGTTGTTGGTTTGGAAGTTAAGGCAGCAGCGGCAGCTGCAACTCTAGGATTTTCAAATGCAACATTAAGAAGATCGATTGGCTCATCTATGGGAAGGATATCGTGTGCTAGCTTTGCGAGTATGGTGCAATCAAGGCCCCCCGAGAAAAGAACAGCTACTTTTGACCTATAATGTGATGAGTAAAGGGGAGGCTCTGGAATATTGCTCAGCCGAAGCTTTAGTGATTCACGAAGCTTGAGCTCCAATTTCTCTATGGATGGTGAGTTTGTTTGAAGCAGTGGAGGAGTCCCGTTTATAAAGACGGATTTGTTCATGGGAGGTAAATGGGATACCTACACAAGTACATTAGTTGATAGGATTTTGGAGACCATTGCGGGATAACATACAATAAAATCCCCTTCTGTGCTGGGATTTATTTCGTTTCTCCAGTCCAAAGTTTTTATGGTGAATATCGAACGCAATGCATTGGATGGGGTTGCGTTACAGCCATTAGTTTGGAAAAGGCCAGCAAGGTCGATCATATGAATGCCATCAGTTTCTACTTCTTCGAAATGTTTGGACGAGGTCCCATCACAAATACTGGCAATTTTGAAACTTCCGGTACTGTCCCATCCACTCAGTAGTGCCCGCCTTCCCAAGCGATCTCTTCCATAGAAGACCCTCTGGTGATATCCGTCGTAGAATACAAACGAAAATGGACCTGAAATGGCACCCACGGTGTGAGCTACCTTAACTAAACATTGACTCTCCGCAGTTTGAGACGGCAGTAAGCCATTCGGAGATTTAGATGGCTGTACGGCCTTTAACAGCAACTGAAAAACAAACTGCGCATCATTCCCCTGAACTGGATTGTTATGGATTTTCCAAGCCTCCCCGTTCCAGCATAAGACCGACCGGCTGGCGGAGTCTACAAGGGGTTGAACCTGGAGATGATCCCCCCGAAGAGCCAGTACTGTTGAAATATAAGTTAGGTAGAGGGATGCAGGAATGTCTTCGGGGTCCTGCCCAGCTTCCTTTGGACGGTGTAGCTGAATAGTGTGCCTCTTAAAACTATCGGGACCTCTATTTTGCAGCAGCTGAGTGGTTTCCTCGTCGGGTTGCACGTATTCCCTTGCGCTCAAGGAAAAGAATATGCCGCACATTGCGCTCTGAGCCGCTTCCTGCGCCGTTTGAGATAGGATTTTTGCAACATGCTGGATGCCAATTTTTGCGGCGACACTTGAATCGTAATCATGTGACCACTTAACCAGCTAATATATTCGGGTCGGTGCAACAATATTCCGAATTGAGGGACAATGCGCATGACAGCATCAAACCTCCCCCGAATCAGATAGTTATATATGTACCTTGACTATCTGTAGACACAGAGGCGGTTCCGGAAATATTGAGGCTAACAGGAACCGTGTCGAAAATTCTCAGTCGAGAATACCTGTCTCTCTGCGAGAGCCACCTCAGCATGGGCGCTGCACCTTGAATTCACCCGTACGACTTGACCCAGCCAGGCTCCATGTGCAGCTTATGTCTTCCCTCGAGCCCCGAGAGTGCCTACCAGGAGGTACCGCCCCGCGACAGCCAGAGAGTCAGCCACCTGGCCCCGATGTCGTAAGGGAGCAGACAGACCATTTAAAGGCAGACGGCTCAGAACCTAAGACCCGTCCGTTTTCCGGCAGCTATGAACATACTCCCCCTGGATTCTCGCCAAGCACGATGAATGAAGCAGAAAAGAAGGAAACTAATGATAACGGAACTGAAGCTGTTGAAATGGCGGAGAGCTCAGCGACGCCTGACCCGCCTGGGCCTCAGGACGACCGTGTTGATATAAATATCCCCGCCCAAGAAATAGAAAGGCTCGCAGTTTCTTCTGGAGAAGCTGACCGCACACGGCCATCGGCCCTAAAGACAGATGTCGATTCCACTTCACCATCACCTCCTCAAGATGAAAACCCTTACCTAGACCCTACCCCGAAGACGCCACAGGTGCCACAATCACCTCTAGAATTACCAGCTGATTATACAGAAAAAGACCTGCCACAGATGCCAGGAGGTGGTCCCTGCAACGAAGGCGTTGACAAGCAGGCGAAAACCGAAGTACAGAAGGACGAGGATTCGCAGTCAGAAATACAAAGTATTATGGACCAGTTTACGGATGACACGAAACACCTAGGACAAGGGGAACTTATGTCTCCTCGACTTGAATTGGCCGAACAGTTCCTACCTGGACAGGCACACTTCCCACCGCGCAAGTCAAGCTTGGAGCCCCTCGCTGCGCCGGGTAGTCCCATTGAAACTCGTGTTTCCAATTCATGGCAATCGCGCCCAGGATCCATCCAAAGCATTGGCTCCCACATAATCTCCCCACCCGCTGTGCCCCCGAAGTCCCCCACAACCAACTCCCAAAGTCCTGCTGGAACGGAGTTGGCTGCCTCTTCAAATTCCGCATCGCGCCCGCCTCCTCCTGAACCTGAACCAGACCAGCCCTTTGATTTCCATCGTTTCCTTGAGCAACTCCGCCATCGGACCGCAGATCCTGTAGCCAAGTTCCTTCGGTCTTTTCTAACTGAGTTTGGAAAAAAGCAATGGATGGTTCATGAACAAGTCAAAATAATCAGTGATTTTCTTGCGTTCATTACAAACAAGATGGCGCAGTGCGAAGTTTGGAGGGACGTATCCGACGTTGAATTTGACAACGCCAAAGAAGGAATGGAAAAGCTTGTTATGAATAGGTTGTATTCGCAAACGTTTTCGCCTGCCATACCACCGCCGCCTACTCCTTCTCGAAGTAGAAGCAGAGGTAGGAAGAAGGATTTGGATAGACACCTAGGGCCCGGACGAAGAGGGCAACATCAGGAGGATGTTGAGCGCGATGAGATATTAGCCCAGAAAGTCCGTATTTATAGTTGGGTACGAGAAGAGCACCTTGATATTCCTCCGGTTGGCCCTAATGGACGACGCTTCTTGACTCTTGCGCAACAAGGTATGTACGGCGCGGAAAGTTGTTGGATAAGGCTGTTACTAACCAAATTTGATAGAGCTATTGAAGATCAAGGGTTATCGTGCTCCCCGAGACAAGGTCATCTGTGTTTTGAACTGCTGCAAAGTGATATTTGGTACGACACCGTGAATGCATTCTGCTCCTATTTCATCTCAAGCTGACAGTCCACAGGCTTGCTCCGGAACGCGCACAGTGGAGATACATCGGCAGATTCGTTTGTTCCTCTCTTAATCTATGTTGTCTTAAAGGCAAACCCAGAACATCTAGTTTCAAATATACAATATATTCTTCGGTTCCGAAACCAAGATAAACTGGCTGGCGAAGCAGGCTATTACTTATCTTCATTGGTATGATTGGGTGGCATATATTCCCAATACTATAATTCTTACTAACTATTCCTATAGTCTGGTGCTATCCAGTTCATTGAAACACTTGATCGAACTAGCCTTACTATTAGCGACGAGGAATTTGAACGAAATGTTGAGGCTGCTGTATCCGCAATAGCAGAGCGGAATGAGGAAGCTGCAGGCCCGCCCGTCATGCAGCCAGAAAAATCAACTCTAAGCGAACCTGAAGTAACACCGCGAAATTCTACAGAAGGAGAGTCCTATACGAGACGGAAAGACACCCAGCAGTTTGTTAGCAGCGAAGAGAACGTAGCTGTAGCAGGGCTGTTACGCACAATCCAGAAACCGCTTTCAACTATTGGGCGAATATTCTCTGAAGAATCACCACAGCCAGTCACTCAACAACGGGTCCCTCCACCGAACCTTTTAAACACACAACGAAATGAAGCGCGGCGTTCAACCGAGAGACAGCGTGGGAGAGAAGACATCACACCACAGCAAAATAGCAAGCTCGATGCTCAAGAAGCTGCCGCTCGTCAGGCAAGCGCGGAGGCCGCAGAGGCGCGCCGGATACAGCGGGCAGAACATAACAATGTAGTCGAGTAAGTTGAAATATCTCGATGCATCTTTACTGCTCCCTGCGTTTGCTAATCCGAATAAACAGGACTTTATCGGGAATGTTCCCAAATCTGGACAAGGATCTCATCGACGATGTCGTGAGGATGAAAGAAGGCAGGTGAGTAGGAATCAACTCCTTGCTGGTCTCCGTGTGCGGAACTGATCTGTATATTGTTTTGCTTTTAGAGTTGGTCTTGCTGTAGACGCTTGTCTGGCCCTGAGTGCGGAATAGATACCCCGGACGTGAGATATCAATTGTCTTAAATATATTAATATTATACGAACCCGCCATTCTATTTGGTGTATCGTATCAACTTCAAAATACGAAAGCACTGCGTTTTACTTCCCTATTTATAGTAGCGGAGGCGGTTAATGATGAATTAAAGAAGGTTCATGTGCCCGACACTGGTTTTGCGTGACAAAGGAACATTCAGAAAGGGAAGACCCCGATGGAATCAATACCGGATTTGTGTATATAAATTAGAGGCAAAACTTTGAAAGATCCCTGAGCAAAAATTCGCGCATTCCTTGTGTCCACCACCACATTGTTCCTGGTCGAGCCCTCCTGGGATATAGGCATATTATGCCTTCTTTGTAATATTCCGTTTATGGACTTCCCCGCCGTTATTCGTAAGCAGCAAAATAATTTGTAGAAATGACTTTTCCAACGCCAGTTGTGGTAGCTACTTAGACATCGCCGGATCGCCAACATTGATACGGGCGTGGAGACGTGATGTTAGACATCGAAACTGGAAATATATATTTTTCCGCCAAACCCAAAAAAAGTCAATATTGTTCCACTCCAACCAGGACCCATTGAATCGCGAGTCGCCAGGTCTACGAGAAGACTTGGGGCCAGCTCGCAAGTTGCACCGGTATGACTAGGAAAAAGAAGCCGCAGAATGGCTTGAGTGCGAGGGAAGAACTGGCTGGGAGCGCAAGGGACGACGGCCCTGTCTCAACAGCGCCGTCACCACCACCACCACCACCAATTAATTCGGCAGCATCGAAGTCGCCGCCAGCACCAGCTTCAAAGGCCTCCAAGACAAAGACCGCTAAACAGTCAACCTCCGCTCTGATAATATGCCGCAACAAGTATGCCGATTTCCTTGTTGAGTTGTATTTTCTTTTACCAAATTCGCTTTGTAACCCATCTACTAACTCCGCATTACTCTCCAAACCAGACACTGGCGTTACATTTCCTCCTTTCACGGACCGTGGCTTCAGTTACCCCCAGAAGTCTTGGAAAGCCTTGCATATAGCAATTATGCATCCCCTCGGCCCCAGCCCATTGACCCCGCCGTGTTCTTTGACCTCGTAAAGATTCGCCGCTTGATTGAGGAGGCTACCGATCTGGCTGTCCGCGCAGCTAACGGAACTACATCGTCCGCCCTCAGTAACTCATTGAATGCTAGCAATGGGTTATTAAGTGGTGGAAGTAGCGCAGCGTTGGGTCTAGGCCTAGGAGGAGGAGGTGTTGGGACTGCCAAATTGAGCAAGGAGCGGAGACACCGGATGCGGGAGCATGCTACCCAGAAGCTCTCCCGAGCATACCATCTGGATGAAATTGCAGCCAGCGTCGCTACCATGCAGTCTGCTTCCGCGCTGGAAGAGGTGGCGAAGATGGTTCTCCAGCGCAATGAACAGGACTGCGACGCTAAATACGTTCACTTCTTCCATGAGAAGATCCCCTCTCGATCTCTGGCGCAGTGTACCACTCTACAACCCTTGGACGAGGTGATTGCAAACAGACCCCGTGAGGGAGCTGTTTACCGAACTAGAGCGGTTACGAGAGTTTTTAAGGATGATTTTGTGGGTGCTGCCAGAGACTTGACAGAGGGGCTAGGTGTTTGCCGACTCTACGCAACACAGCATGGGACCAGTCAGGGTCAAATGGAGCTTGCAAGCGAGAGCAGGAGGAGACTACCGTTGCCCAGAGATTTCAGGTATGACTTGAAGGTGGATGAGAAGGATCAACCAAGTAGCTTGGAACCTCAGCTCTTATTTCATCGTGGAGGGGTGTATCTGACGATCGCCTGCCAAAATATCAATTCTGCACTTGATGCATTAAAAAATTATCGAAAGGAACAAGCTTCAAACACAAATTCGGACGGAGAAGGTAGCAACACGCCCTCATTATCCCCCGTTGGGAAAGAAGCCTATCGCCGATGGCTCGAAGCGCGGAAAATTGTCAAGACTAATGCTAGACGTGCGCTGCGTGATTACGTGAAGTTTCTTTCCCACTTCGACTATACCCCCGGTTTACCGGCTGAAATTGCTGAAGAATTTCTCCGCAAGGTTAACATTACATCTGGTGGACATGACAGGTCAAGAGGCTCTCTTGCGCAAGCCAGCCGTTTTCAAGGGACTGTGCACACACCGGGGGCTGACACCAGTCCACCCCCGCTGTCTCCGAGTTCTGAAGGCTGTGGAGGCGCTCAAGACCAATACCTGCTTCCTCCGACGGACGTATACCCGCTATCCGTTCTGTTCTCCGAACAACCCCCGCTTAATCTTCCTCCTTACCCTCCGGACTCTCAAGAATTGGTGCCTGCTCGACAAAATGGGTTGGGAATATCGCCCACCTACGATGATGCAGCTCTTCTCGCAAACTACGATTGTCATGAAGCTGTAACCTATCACCCATTGCTGACCGATGCGCTCCATTCCCTCCTTCTCTGCCACGCTCTCGTTCAAACATCCCCCAAGGAACTTCTCCGTCACGCCCACATGGTTGCGCGTCTAGCCCGCGTCTGTGACGGGTACCCAATTTTCCTCGCACCTCGATCCCCAGCCCGAGCAGATTGGATCGAAGTACTTCACCGTGTCGACAACTGGATAGGTCTCAAGCAATCGTGGGAAGGGCTTTGCGCTCCCGCCCCACTTCCCGGCCACCCGGGCTCTGAAAAGAAGGAGATGACCTCGGAGGAAGTGCGGGATCGTCGCAAACACGATGCGATCATGGAAGCGCTGGCGGACGACCGCGTTCAAGACGAAGAAAGCTTTCGTGCGGCGGTGCGGGCACGCGAGAAGAGAGCTGAGGGCTGCCGGAGGGAAGGCAGCGGCATTAACCCGCAATTGGGAGCTGCTCCTAAACGCTGGGCACAGGAGGATGGTAAAGAGTATCCCATTAGCACGGAGCGGGCGGAGTGCATCTCACGCTGGATAAGGGAGGCGCCGATATCCACGGGTGATGGGAAAGGAAAGGGCAAGAGACGCAAGGGTCGCGCTCCAATGGATAAAGTCGTTGAGAGCCCCTCACTTGAGGATAGTGTATATGAAATGAGCGTTGGAGAACATGATGGCGTTGATTAGGACATTTGTAGATGTCTAAAATTGGTTAACGGCAATTACTACATGTCTGCAGTGCAAGAGTTTACGGAACGTTGTTTTCCATAATATACTGCCTCTATTTGGGTCTCATTCTGGACAGTCTCAGCCCATTGGCTTCTCTAAACTTTCTATATAGGTGTGCTATGAGTAGAAAAGTTATCATTACTCAATATGGGATGAATTCATATTAACCCTGTTTCGATGTGCTACATGTTAATGTCTTCTTCGAATAATACTTGCCGCATGTGCTAACCGATTAATTTTCTGTCTCTTGAAAGGTTTTGCTTAACAGTCCATCCCGAGGAGACTGACTGTCTTCATCCATCCCTTAAAGCTGTTCACGTGATTGACTCGATATAAGGCTGAGATATAAAATCCCGCCAAGGTAACAGAGGCAAAGTTGCCCGATGACGTTGACCAAAACTCCACACGCTAAATAACCAACAACAAGGCTGCCGACCTCTCCAGTGGGTCTTTGTATGACTGGACTGGCAACTTTTCGAAGGCCATATTCTTCTGTTAATTGCCACAAAAAACCACTGTAAAGACCACAATCTGGCACCTGTCCTGTTACAAAAGGCATATTTTTCCAAACATAGATAACTCAAACCCAAATCTGCAAACCGCCAAATAAAAACACAAACTCTCCCGCTACTCACGAGTCACACAAATATGCCCATCCCGCTCAATTCCTCGTCTTCAGGCGCTGGCACCAGGTCCACGTCCTCTACCTCGCAGCAGCAGCAGGAGCAAACGCAAACGCAATCGCCCTCACAAGCACAACAAGCACAGCCGGGTTCCACAACGACCACAGATCCATCATCGCATATGACTGGACAATCAGGGAACGGACAACTGAGCAAGGAGGAAGCAGACCGATTGTTTGAGGAGCGCATGGAGGAAGAGTATGCGAAGCGAGAAGGAGGTGCCTGAAACGAACCATGAGGAAAAAGCGATATATCTGAATGTATATACCATAGTACATGGATACCATGGATGATGATGGTGATGCGCATATGATTACTTTAGTTCTTAGTTGATTGAGAGTGCAATAATTTTGCCTTGCTTGATCATCTGTTGCTTTTATGCAGAAATATAAGGTTTCTTTCACACAGTGAAAGCTTTTCTTTAACTCAATAGGGACCTTGAGGAATGTGATCTACATAGTTTGAATCTTTTCAATTGATGGCAATAGATCTTCTAGATTAGATATAGCTATGTGTGAATCATTCCCTGGTTTACCACTCTGTCGGGGGGGGGCTTCCACTGATTTTCGGCGGGATTTTACTGGAATCGAGATCGTGAATAATACATCAGGAACCGTCCCGTGAATCCAGAGCTGGATACGACACGTACCGGGAATGGGGTTGGGAAATATTCTCTCGTTCTCCATTCCACGACTCCTAGAATCGCCAATCAGGGTCAACTCGACTTGATGACATCACCATCTGGTTTTACTAGCTCCCCCGGCTTCAAGGCCCAACCAGAAGCGCGGCATTAATCAGAGTCCTCGCACCATCAACGGGAGCTAGTGTTAGAGGGGAAAAAAGGGGGAGGAATAATACCTAGAAGAGGGAACTAAAGATAAATAAATCCAAAGCTTTGTGATTCGTTTGAACATTCCTGAGCGATCCTCGCCAACGACGTATAAAACCAGCCGACTTACGTTTGCCACTATGCTGATTGGCTGGGGCTCTAACAGGGTTTGGAATTGGAAATCCCATGGAGCCTATGGAACCTTGGAAGCTCGACCACGGCCAGCTTCTGGTAAGCTTTTGACGTTGGTGGCCGGGACCAGCGGGGAGGTGGCGAGATATAAAAATCAGGGTAGAGAACCTTAGATAAAATGGGATGTTGAACGGGGGGAAGGAAAAAAATAAAATTCGAAATTGACACCTCATCCAACCGCTGGTTGGCATCTCTAGTAACTTACGAAAGGCATCCTATTCAATTCATCTCTTGTCATCGTCCTTAACTCTACGATATAGATAGTGTCTCCTGCCCTCTTGATATAGACCTCTCATTACCTATTCTGCGACCCGATCTCCCTGCTCTCTGGTGATATCCCCAAAGGAGCTATTAATAGTTTTTAAGAGAGAACGTGCATGGCCTTTCTATTTCTGCGCAACATATTTTCATGGATGGCACCAAACAATGGTAGAACCCCGTCGGGCGGCGATCAGTTTTCGAAACACCGATCTCCAAGCCAGGATGCGAGTAAGTTCCCCCGTTATCCCCGTCCCCTCGTGCGCATGTCTAGATAACTCATACGAGAATGGATGAATTTGTTTAGGAGAACCTCTGCTTCCCCACAGGCACGGAAGGTGTGAGCGACGCGGTGCGGGCGATCCCGACCCCGAGGCGCAAAACTGGCTGCAGTACCGGACTGTTCCTTGCACACGTACCAGAAGCAATGATTCGGACGAGAGCCAGTCTTCACGCAGCAGGGTAAATCCCAGAATAATATCAGACGCAATATTGGGCTTATCGGATGGCCTTACTGTGCCTTTCGCGTTGAGCGCGGGACTGTCGGCTTTCGGCAATACGAAAGTTGTAGTCCTGGGAAGCCTGGCAGAGCTCGTTGCTGGGGCCATTTCGATGGGGCTGGGCGGTTATGTGGGTGCGAGAAGCGAAATGTGAGCTCTTTTTAATGAAAAAGTTTCAAGTTCACGACTCGAAGCTGACCCGTTATCTTTCCTTGGTTTTGTATTAGAGAATCATATGAGACAGCCAAGCGCGAGGTAACCGAACTTGTCTCATCATGCTCTTGCGAGACAACGTCAATGGTTAGACAAGTGTTTGCTCCCTATAGTCTTCCCGATCATCCGGTGTCGGAGATGAGTTCGACATTGCACGGCTCCCCCAAGCAGTTGATGGAATTCCTGCTGGCCTTTTACCATAAACAACCTGAACCCGATCGCAACCAAGCTTATATCTCTGCAATCACACTTGCTCTAGGGTACTTCGTTGGAGGATTTATACCCCTCATCCCGTACATTATCTGCAAACAAGTTTTGACAGCGTTGAAGTATAGCGTAGGAGTTATGGCTATTACACTGATGGTGTTTGGTTATATCAAAACGTGCATTGTGCGAGGGTGGAAGGGAAGAGACAATGTCTTAGCCGGTTTTAAGGGTGGAGTTCAGATGGTTTTGGTCGGAGGAGTAGCTGCGGGGGCAGCTGTTGGTTTGGTTCGACTGATTGATCATACGGAACATGGTGGATAGGTCCAAAGGCCCGGATGTTATTTTCGTTCCCCAACCATCGTTAATTGTATGTACTTGGATCTACCTACCTAGATATAGTTTTGAATTCGCATTAGGGGCCAAACGGGTGGTCATAGTGTGGACTCGTTTCGCATTCGTTTTCATTGATAGATATTTGGTGTATTGGCGTCACTTGCAGTTTCTGTTGCACTGTTCTTAGTAGTGGGCCTGTAAATGAACCATGCGGCATCTGTGCCCGGATCCAGATTCATAGAGATAGAGCTTTCGTAATGAGCTCCTTTGCGCGGTCCGACATTTCAATCTTCAAGGCCAATCCATGTCCCTTTTCTGACATTTTCGCCCAAGTTTTCTTTAGAATGATCACAATCTTCTCCTCGTCATGTTCTTTCTCGAACTTCTCGAACTGATCATCCAAAAATACGAGACACGCCACATCCTCCAGGGCCTGGCACTCCTCATCCTGCTTCATATTCTCTTTGCGAACCAATGAGGCAACGCGCCCCGCCTCGTCTGCATCATACCCGCAATTGATGCAAATATCTCTGACAATATCAGCCTGCCGATTCTTCAGTGCATTCCTCCAAGCGAAGTAGCCCGGTCTGGTCATTGGGTAGGACGATCTCGGGACTTCCCAGCGGCGGAGATGCTGCGCGCGTACAGCCAACCTGAGCATTTCGGACGCAGAGGAGTCGCACTTTTCGAGGTACTTCGTCATTTTATTCGCATAGTGGAGCTCGTATGCGATTTCAGAACCGTCCACGGTGACGATGTTGGGATCCTCGCGATGAGCGTCATCAATGCGCGCAAGCGCTTGGTCAAATCTGGAGGTCATTGGAGAGTGATTGCTACTGCTTTGGACGGAGAGAGAAAACACTGTTTAATGAGGTACACAATGCAATCAGGCTTCGCAATTCGTGCGCAATTTTTGTAGTTAAGAATAGCCTCGCTTGTGAGGATTGGATTGGTTCTGAAAGGTGAAAAAAAGAGCAATATCTTTTAGCTCGCTCCTGGGCAATCACTGTAGCAAGATAGCGAGCAAGTCAGACAAGAATTTTTCTGAAGTCTTCATTTCTTCTCCTCCGCCGCTTCTTCTAGATATTTTCCCCTAGTCTCCGCGATCGGAGCGGCCTTGGCAGGAATTATGCTTAGTCATGCGAAAAAGTGGCGGGACCGCCCAAGTTTTGATACAAGGTTTGGTCGCCCCGCGAAGAAATGAGAAGAACGGGTTCATCACTGGGTTGACAATCATTTCTTGTTCGTTGACTGGGCTCCCCGCTGGCTGTCTTTGTATATATCTGACTCCTGTCTCACAATTATCCACTGAGCCAAAAATATGTCGGGGACGGATTCCCAAACGTATCTGAGTACGCGGGGTTCCTCGTACGGCGTGAGTAAATGCCCAATTGTTGCAACCATTCTTCGTTTGTATTTACATTTTCGATGATGCATTGCAATTCTTTAGACTGACACGGAATTCCGCTTCCCATTAGCTATCGTTCGAAGATGTTGTCCTGAAAGGCCTTGCGTCAGATGGCGGATTGTTCATTCCAGAGGCCATTCCCCAACTGCCAGAGGGTTGGGAGGAGAAATGGCGGGATTACACATTTCAGGAGCTGGCATTGGAGATTATGTCTCTATATATCTCCCCTTCGGAGATCCCTCGTGAAGACTTGAAGAATATCATCAGCCGTAGCTATTCAACTTTCCGATCACCAGATATTACACCCCTCGTTACCCTCGATAAGTCGAAACAACTCTACCTTCTTGAACTGTTCTGCGGTCCCACTTTTGCATTCAAAGACGTTGCTCTGCAGTTCCTCGGAAACCTCTTCGAGTATTTCCTTGTACGGCGAAATCAGGGTAAGACTGGCAAGGACCGCCATCACCTCGTCGTGATCGGAGCTACGAGTGGAGATACTGGTTCTGCCGCTATATACGGTCTGAGAGGAAAGGCAGATGCTTCGATATTCATTCTGCATCCCAGAGGGAAAGTTTCCCCTATCCAAGAGGCTCAAATGACGACCGTCCTTGATCCCAATGTCCATAACCTTAGTGTAGAAGGTTCCTTCGATGACTGCCAAGATATGGTCAAGTCAATGTTTGCCGATCCAGAGATGAACGAGAAGTACAAGTTGGCGAGCGTGAATTCGATAAACTGGGCACGCATCCTTGCTCAAATGACTTATTACGTTCACTCCTATTTCTCCCTCGTCCGAAGTCCAACATACGTCAAAGGCAAGCCCGTACGGTTTGTCGTACCGTCAGGCAACTTCGGTGATATTCTTGTAAGCAGATTCCAAGCGTTTTTGAGGTCAATATTTCATAGGTGTGCATTTACTGTGAGGCTAACAAAGCACAGGCTGGCTGGTTTGCAAAACAAATGGGCCTTCCCGCAGAGAAGCTAGTCATCGCGACAAACGAAAACGACATCCTGGACCGATTCTGGAAGACTGGCCAATACACCAAGAAACCAGCAAAAAAGGAGGACACAGGCGCCGAGCCAAGTGGTGTTAAAGAAACCCTCAGCCCGGCAATGGATATCCTCGTATCAAGCAATTTCGAACGACTCCTCTGGTTCCTTGCCCTTAAAGTTCATGGCGGAGACGGAGATATTCATCAACAGCGGCAAAGAGCTAGCGATATCGTCCGGGGATGGCTTGGCGATCTCAAAACTCAAGGCGGCTTTAGCGTTGAACCAGCCGTTCTCGATGCCGCCAAAGACCATCTTGAATCAGAACGTGTCGCCGACTCAGAAACCATCCAAACTATTCGAGACATCTACTCGTCCTGTTTCCCTCCGGCCCCCGTCAGCAGCGGAACGAGAGGTAAAGCTGGTGGATACATCCTTGATCCACACTCTGCCGTTGGAGTTGCCGCTTCACTTCGATCTATTGATCGCAACCCTGGCACACATCATATTTCTCTATCGACGGCACACCCGGCGAAGTTCGCTCATGCTGTTGATTTGGCGCTAGCAGGCCAAGAGGGCTATCAGTTTGAGGACGTTCTTCCGCCGGAGTTTGTGGGGTTGGAGAAGAAAGAGCGCCGGGTGATTGAGGTTCCGGCCGGAGAAGGGTGGAAAGCTGCGAGCAAAATCATCGACGCAAATGTTTCGGTGTAGATATTTGCGACACGACAATAGGTGAAGTGACTAGGGTAATATCATGAATGCAGGGGTGGCATGTATAGATTTTTTTTTTTTACTAGCTACATATACTAGTATTTAGTTACACAATAGAATGTAGAGATTGCCATGATCTTTAATGAGTACTTTAACTCCCTCAGCGTTTTCCATCCAACTTCGTTCCACCCGGAGAGAATTCCACAGAGTGCGTTTCGTGTCGCTTCCGACCCCTCCCTCCAGACTCTAGAGCATACGGTTGACAGCGACTTAACTAATTCGAGGTGAACATAAATATCCCATTGTCTTCCTCCGAAGCTGGTGGTCTAAATAAGAATTGGCCTGAGCGCAGCCGTACAGCCGCGGGATGGGCGCTTATCTAATCTTATCATACAGTTCGCACAGGTGTTGGTGACGAGACCCACCTCGAATGTGGCTTAAGAAAGGCTTGGGGATTGGTCGCCTTGTTAGGAGTTCATCATTGATTCGTAGATAATTGTCTTTACATGATCAGGCTGCCGACAAATTTGTTCTTTAACTCGCAATTACTCATATCGCATGTATTCAGGCCTAGGCTGGTTCCTTAGGCCCCCTTTTCCGCCTCCGCCTCCTTTTCAATGGCCTCTGCTAGCTCACCTAGGGTATTGAATCGCCATCCAAACGCAACTTTCTGATTGTCACCTGCAAGATATTCTTCAACATTCCCACCCATTCCATCTGCTCCATCCCCTCTCGCAATCCATGCGCTGTGCATGCCAAATTTCTTCGCCGGCTCATGGTCGTGGAACAAGCTTTGCGCAACATGCAAGATATTCTCCTTCTCCGCTCCAAAATCC
Organism: Blastomyces silverae; assembly: GCA_001014755.1. Classification (NCBI taxonomy): domain Eukaryota; kingdom Fungi; phylum Ascomycota; class Eurotiomycetes; order Onygenales; family Ajellomycetaceae; genus Blastomyces; species Blastomyces silverae. The sequence continues at coordinate 28,443 of LDEV01001857.1, read as the reverse complement.
GATTTCAACTGCGATAACAGGTATTCAAAGTTTCGGTCGTCGGGCTTATAAGACCCAATGTCCTGCGCGGTATAGACGGCATCAAAAAAGGGCTCTGTCTCCTTTAAGCCTTCATGAAGTCCGATCAACGGACCACGGAGCGTGTTCCGAAAAGAGGCGCGGTCCACATTCGATAAGGGCACGAGCTTGTAGCGCTTCTTTAATTTTCGCATCGCCTCAACGGTGTCCGGGAATGCGGGCCAGGTTCCAATACTGGCTCCAAATGCTGTGCCCTCTTTGTCGAGAAGAGAAGATGCGTCTTCCGTATTCGTAGCGGTCGGGAGAGCTTGTAGCTCTTTTACGAGGGCTTCATACGAAGCTTTGAGGATCAAATCGTAAGATTGTTTTGGGTTCTCCAATTGGAAAATACGTTCATGTTTATTTAACGCACAACCAAGAGCAACATGGTCTGACTTTAGAGGATGCGAATCTGGGAGACGGGCAGCAAGTGGTTGGAGGGCCTCGATAATTCCCTTCTCCCAGTCAATCAACGTGCCATAAATGTCGAAAGAAAGGACCGAAAATGAGGTTAAGGAGCGGTTGGGCGCCATGGTGTCGTTTGACTGAATATAAAGCAGCTGCGGGATACAGAACTGGAAGCTTGGAATGACAGGGATTCCGGCTTTTTATATCTCGTTCCTCGTGGACTGCGGGGTCCAACTATGGGATAGTGGGGTTAAATATCTTTTCCGCCAAGGCGCGCCCTTCAACATCGATGCACCGAGGAGAGTTGCATTGAAGGAACGTTCTGATATTATCATCCAATTATCAGCCGAATATGCATGTCATTTAGGCAAGTGGCCGCATGGAACTTTTGCCCGAGGAGCAGATTAAGATGTCCGAGATGCGAGCTATATCTATTACCGTGGAACACGAATTTCACGCCCTTGGGCTAGGAATGGCGAAAGTACTACATGTAGCGATAGACTGCCACTGTAAGGCTCTCACTGGAGCTAATGTGCTACTAATAAAGGCCGCCTTAGGTCTATGCTTCCATCTGTAGCAAGGTAGCAGAGTTCGCCTCAATCACCAGAGATTTTCTCAATTGTCAGCCATTCCAGTTGCATGTAGTATCTTCGTAATTTTAGATTGTGCATTGCTGCGAAGTTCATGATCGGAATTCTCCTCAAACTTGACAATACGTTCATCGTTTTCATTCGGCTGGGGGAGAATTCTGAGCAGTAGCATAACAATTGGATTGTCTATCATTAAACTGATATTTGCTTTCTTCGCTCTAGGATATACGGTTGGTTTGTACTGTAGTTAAGTTACCATCGGACACTAATTCCTCACGCGATGCGCACCACTAATTTAAGGGCGATCCTAAAGTTGCAAAACACCGTATGGAGCGAGAGCTCAAGAGTCATCATATTGCGAGCTTCGTGGGTTGCATGTTCGAGTGGTCGTTTGGCTATTGGCTGCGAGCTATCGGGTGCAGTCTGCCGAGGTATGTTTCGTAAACTAGCTAGTCTTCAATAGGAAAGGTCATCTACAAGCCCTGGAGGAGCCCCTGGAGGTGTTTCAGCCGCCGTTTGATGCTAAATCACGACATCATTTTCCTCAATTCTTAACTATCTCCCGTTTGCTGTGGCTCGATGGTGGTTTGTCACGCAGTATATAACCCTACCAGAACGGTTTGCTGCTCTGGACGCTGAATCGGCCTGGATCTTGCCTCTGGTTTTCTAACTTCACGAAACCGTCCTCTTGATCTAGAGTTGAACTCGCCTCCGATGAAGCTCAGGATTTGACTGACCTTATGGAAACGGAACTAGCCAAAGCACACTGTCGGCGATGCCCCGTGATTCATCAAACGTTTTGAAGACTGTTTTCAATTCAGATGATGAGTGCCCATTTTTACAATATTTCATAATCATTATGTCCCTTAACTGAGGATCAGTAGCGAGAATTTACACTCTTGCATGAGGCTGCTGTGGCGCAGTGGGCATTTATTCAGTATGGCCTCATGAACCCTTCTTAGTAGCTGGCCGTGTGGTAATAGGTTTATATTATTGCTGTTAAGAGTGCAACAAACCCGCCAGACTTTAGCTCCAACGCCGCGGATCAGATTCGGACCAAAACAAAAGTGGAGACGCGCCAGAATTATTTCCCCCTGATCGGAATGGAGTATACATCAGATACTCCTTTACCTCGCCATTAAAGTTCGGTTTAATACCTAAGCCGTCATGGCCAATGTCAACGAACCCCTCCGCTTTGAAATGTGTGCCCGCACCTTCCGTTGCGGAACGTTCGTCTCTCTCAAGGAGTATACGCTCAGGGACGGCTATTCTGACCGGAACTTTCTCCCTCTCTCTTCACTACCGCCACAGATTATCGGCTCCTTCTACAAGAAAGATGCGGCTCTGTACAAACATCCTGCACCATTTTATGAAGATGTTTTTGAGGTAGTATGGAAGGCCTGGTATCCCCGAAGGAATCTTCACCCGGCAATAGACAAAGCGTGGGAAGGGTTTTTCTGCCGGACAATAAAGCCAAGATCAGGGGAGGGTCGCTTTGAGATACGGCAGCTGGTCGATTTCCATGAGGCTCTTGTGAAAGCGCTTGATGCTCGCGAGAAGGGCGACGCAGGTGTGGGAGAGACGTTGGTAGACACGTTCAGGTGGGTATTCGTAGTTGTGGATAAAGAGGATTGGGAGCATGATGGATGCTTGGTCGTTTGTCGCACAGAGAACGTGGCGAAGCTAGGAGTCGACCCGAGTGATAGTGAGAAGGTAGAGGAGAAAGATGTCTGGGTGACATTTAGAATGAGTGTTGAAGATGCGGTAAAGACGGTAATTTGGGACCCAGAAAGGAGGAAAGCAACAGCGCCGACACTTGAAAAATTCAGAGCGCCGAAATTTGCAATTTGATTATATGGTGCTCCTATACTACCACAAAGCCACTTCGACCCACATCCCTGACGACGCCGGCACCCATCCCCGTCCGGTACGTCCAACATTCTCTACTATTTTTGTTTCTTTCAGCCTTTAAAGATTTTTTCAAGATGTAGGGTGTTGCCACGCTGAGCTACAATTCCCTGTGACCCACAGCACGAGGGTATGAATCCCGGAAGATGTGGTTCGACTCAAATAGCGTTCTCAACCCCTGTATCAAAATTTTGCGGGGTTTGTGAAGCCCGAACAAAGTATGTTTAGAACTAGATGACAACGATCTTACAGTTCATACTGCTATGAAACTCCCCTGGCAAGGCGCAAACAAAAGAAGAAAATGCAAAGAGCACTGCAGGCAGGTTTGGATTGCAGAGGGAGACCGGAGTGTCAAAAGTGCCGACGCTGGGAGGCAGAAATAAGTCATATGGCCCTCGTACGAGAATGAATAGCAGACATGGAGGCAATTCCCCCTTCTTTTTCCAAATTTATAGTAAAATGGCATTGTCAAGCGGATAAGTTATCATAAAAAGTATAAATATATAGCTATCGGCCTTTGAATGAGAACAAAAAGAGCCTTCATATCCACAAATGGGCGCATAATAAGCAAATCAAAGCATGCCCGTCATTGCAACCTCCGAATTAGTGGGAGGCATATACAATAGAGAAGAGGGCAAGAGAGAACACAACCATCAGTCGAAGGACATGGGAATATAGAGAGATGCAGGTAAATAACAGGTAAGAAACGAAAAATCGGAAGAAAAGGGAAAGAAAAAGATAAAAATGGAAGAAATGAAGAAACCAAATCACCGCCCCAATTGGCATTTCCTTCCTTGCCAAGCCATCCCAAAATAACGCCGGTTTGATCGAGGCGGGTATATCCAGCACCACCATGCAAATATCCAGTGGAGGAATTAGTAATAATGAACAAAAAAAAAGCAGTTACAACGAAGTGAAACAAGAAACACGTGGGAAATGTAAAATGACATGAATCCCGAACGCCAATCATTTTTTGCGAAAAGAAAACGCCGATACTTGAACCCATAAAACTTTTCCCCGTAAGCTCGAGAAATTCATGCTGTTCATTGTTAATGTCAAATCAATGTCATCGGGCGCCGACGCCAAACATGCCGACGCCGTAGCTACCGCTTCGTTCCGAGAGGGTGGGAGATACTCCCGAGATGTGATCCTGTGCCCAGAAGATATATTAGACGCGTACATTGAGCAATATAATGCATGCGCCACAGGAAAGTGCGAGGAAGGCTAGCGCGGTACCTTTTTCCTTTTCTTCTTTCCCGGCCCTCTGCTGCCTTCCTCACTATTCGAGTACCGCCCGCTATCCAAGTCTACCTCGTCATCAGGGAATCCTTCGCCGTAACCCACAAAGCTGCTGTCGTTATAGCTGCGCTTTTTACCTGTGCGCTTTGGCCTTGTGTATTCTGTGGTTGGAGTAGATATCATTGAAGGAGTCCCGTTTGTATGCACTGGCTGGCGGATAGCTCCGGGCACGGTACCGGCCGCTTTAGCCAAGGATGCGTCATTAGTTACCATAACCTTGGATGTTTTTTCATGACCTAGCGCATCCTCCCAAATTTCATGGTTAGGTAAGGTTCCTGGCTCCATTTTCATTGCCTTCAATTGCTGCCTGAGGAACGACGAGTCTGGTTCCGCGACTTTGATATCCTTTCCATAAACCTTCTGGTTTTGCCACTCCTCTTCTGGCCAAAGTGTCAAATATTTCAATCCTCCGGTTGCCCCAGGTTCAGCTTTAACGGGTTTATTTCTTCCTGCTAGCCCAAGCCCTTTGATTTTCCCTTCGTACGACTTTCTTAGCCTGTTAATCTTCTCGCCCGTTACCGGGTCTGTTCGAGCAACTGAGGAAGCAACCGGGCCTAAGCCGTAGAGTGATATTAAATCTAGACTCGGATTCGGGCCAGATGCGGTATAAGCTAGCATTGGAAAGACGTGTTAACATCAATGATGCCCGAAAAGGAAAATTTGACAAACCAATTCTTTTTTTTCTTTTTAAATGGGGAAGTTTTGGGCTTGAAAGTCAGACAAGACAGTGTCTTAGGGAGACCTTACAAGATTTGCAGAGATGGAAAGCAGTGCCTATATCCTGCCGGAGAGCTGTCAGGTTCAGCTCTTCCTCGTGCGTGGATGAAGCAGCTCTGTAATCCAAATCCATTGTATTGTCATCCGAGATTTTACCGGTGCCTCTCTTCTGCCGGTCATGATCGGTCCTTCTGTGTTCTGACGTATCGATATCCATCACATCTAGTCCAACTTCCTTGCCCGTATATGATTCTCTATCTTTCTGTGAGTCTGTCGTACCATTTTTCGAAATACCTTCCGCCTCATCCATTGTGTGATTGTTGGCGAAATGGCCGCCAGCACTACTAGCCGGCGTAGGAAAGGACGTGGTCGATGTTACAGTGGGTTGCTGGGAGACCTGAGTAGACATAGCGACGGAGGAGGGCGGGGAGGAGAGCGAAGCGGGTTGGAAGGTCTGCGCCGGTGATGTACGAGTAGTGGAGAAGCTCGAGGCATAGTTTTGAGCGCTGACTGACATCAACGGAGGCGAGGTCGGAGTATGAGGTGTCTGATCCTTTGGGTGATTCTGTTGATACAGTTGATGCGGTTTGGTCCTGTCGGCTGCGGGAGAGGATGGTGATGAAGGAGGACCGGCGTGGACAGAGGATGGCGGCGGTACGTGGGACATTAGGCCCAGGCGACGCTGGATGGATCACAGTTTTCCCAGTAGCCCACAGCGGCTGCAGTAAACCTTGCGCTAGACGCGTACTAAATCGACAGACGTCGTAACGGACGAGGGAGGGCGATGAAGGCGAAGGCGAAGGGGACGGGCGACGGATTCAAGGGCCCTGAAGCGTAACCCAGGCTGAACTTCAGCGGCAGCCTATGGAGAACTCATGCCAGAATCCAGACAGCTTCGAACACTTAGTCTGTACCGTGCCGGATCGAATACAGGAGACGGGAGTGCGATATGGATGCCGGGCTGGGTGGTGAGTTGACGCCCTTTGTTCACGGAAGAGGAGAAAGCGAGCAAGGAACGGCGAAGTTGAGGTTGCTGGGATGACGGCAAAGTCGAAGGGCGGTCACGTGCGCGGATGGGCTTGGCGTCGGGTCAGGTCGCGGATGTTTTGCGCCAGCTCTTTTTGCCGGGGCTGTCGACAACGGGGAAACGCCGACGAAGACAAAGGCCATTTATTCCATTGAGAGGATATAATAATCACATTTTCAAGTGCAATGCAAATATCCCTAGTGCAACACAGCCTGAGTGTGCTGGACTACTCTGACATCGCATACTCTGCTCAAATACGATCACGTGGTATCATCCACGGCGGTAACACTGGAAAAATGGGAAATTACCCTATAGAGTTTAGCTCCAACTCAGTCAAGTTTAGCGCCTGCCACTTCTATACACATCATAGCTGTATAAACATCTTCATTTCACTGCTGAACATCTCCTTCTTGGCCTTAATTTCCTTCTTTATTTTTCCACAATGCACTTGTCTCATGTGTACCGCTCTCTTTGCTTTAATTTAATTCTGTTCTCCATGTTAAATTGTGCAAGCTGTAGTCTCTCACTATGAAATACACCTCTTACTTTAAAAAAAAAAATTATTATATGTCTGTCTACACTGTGTTTGATATAACTAGCTGTTTCAATTGACACTCAATGCTTTTGCATTTGGCTACTAGATCACACATTGTATTTCACAGCATTAATTATGAGCCCAGGCTGCTGAGCAGCTATTTCATAGAGCTGTGACATCATTTAAGAACAAGAGTTGAGAGTGACTTCTTGTAGAAACATATAGCTAATGTGTCACTTTCTGAAATTACTTCAAAATCTTCAGAGAAACACAGAAAATTCACTCTTAACAGCTGTTGTATCATTGTTGAAGAGGGTTTGTTTATGAAGATATGTCTTTGTTCTGTTTCCTATTCTCTGAAACATGTATTCACTGATTTCTTTGAGAAATTGATGTATGAAATTCATCTGTGCTTTAGCAAAGTTGATTTTTCAATTGAAAAGCAAATGAAACAATAAGTGATAAGAGCTACTCATGAAAAGTGATGTTGAATAGTGTCAGTCTTTGCCTGACACTGACTCTACAGAATGCACACACACAGAGAACTTGTATATGTATGTACCTTCACTGACCTCTATCATGTTCATGACTCAAATCAACAAAAAAAGGATGCATCCAAATGGCCTTACATGCATCAATATCACACTGACATGATGTTCCTTCTTCTGATTCCTCAGCATGCATACCTCTTCATACTCCCAGCAAGTCTCCAATCACACTTGTATCATTTCATAAACTTTGTGAAAGACATCATCGCGAACTAGTGATTGACAAGAGATTTGCAGTGTTATTGAAATTAAGCTAAAAAGCGGCCCAAATTTTCCATCTTTGAAAGGTATTGCTCTCTAATTACTTCGTCCAACATTAAGACCAGCCCACCTAACAATCAAACAAATGCATTGGCATTTTCATTCAGTAGGAATTCAACTGAGCACTGATACAGGCATCTCCGGAGTACCCCTGGAGCCACTTAGCTAATACCTGAGTATATATATGGTGCTAGATTGAGAAGTAACAATATCCACCGGGTCCTCCTCATAACGGGCATAAATCCCATAGCCAAAGACATTAATAAGGGAGATCCATAAAAATCAAGCACTTTGCAGAACAAAATGAAAGAGAAATATGCCAAAGAAATGATCATGAATGTCTATGGACGTATACTCCCTTTTTCACAGTTCGCCATGATACGACGTTGAAGCGCGCGCAAGTATACACAGGCGATAGAATTATGTCGGCTCCTCTAATAATAGAGTGGTAATTCTATGCGGCGCGTCTTACACCATCGCTGCCTAGGGGGGCAAAAGGAAATTAAGCGGCAAGATAAATACATCATGTTCGACGAGGCTGATCTTCATGACTATGCCGCTAACTGGTGGGTAGCAGGCGTGTGAGGGAGTTTATTGCATTTCCAAAATCATTAGTCGATCATGGACAGCAGCCGCGACTTTATGGCATTTCGCAGTTGTAGTACACCATTGGTTCACTGCTGTGGTACGAAACTTCCGGAGGGTTTTGAACCAAATTTGCCATTAGCTCTATATGTTCTTCTTGGGTTAAGCTCCGTCCCCGAACATCTGTGGGGTATGGCTGGTTAAAGAATTGGGAGTATTGGTCCCCAATCGATCCTAGCCAGAACATTGGGTCAACGTTGGCATTGGAATAGGTAAGATGGCCTGCTGTGGTGGATGCCGCAGTATAATTCGGATCCCAGTGCTGTAAGCCTGGAAGCACGGAAGGAAAATGGTTATACAGGGAATTTGGATCAAACGGAGCGTCGTTTTGATTGGCAACTGGAGGTGCATATGATGATGTCGTTGCCACTGCTTCCCGGGGTTGGGTTGACTCCTGATACTTGGGCTGTGATATAAAGGGAGCTGATGAAGGAGTGGCTGTTGGTGACTCAGGGGATGAGTTCCGACCGACACAAACTGGATATGGTTGCGGATGATTAACGATGTTGGGATTTGCATGGGAGAGTGATGGAGATGGGTCCGGCGTCACACGCTCGTCGATTGTCGTATGACGAGTTGAGGAGACGGAAATAGTAGCATCGCTACGGGGACTGGACACGGATGGAGGGGTCGTGACTTCATGTGACGAGGAAGGAGAGGGGCGGTTGGACGGAGACTGCACCACGAAAGATTCATCGGTCCCATAAGCTCTGAGACAGCCTGCAATAAGGCTCCTATAAAGTTGGAGGGCAGATTCCACCCCTGGCCATCGCTCCGCACTCACTATAATTACTTCCAGGGCAATAGCAATATGGCCTTGAACCTCGTCGATGGGATGCTCCTGTCGAATTTCAGGATATGAAAGTGACCAAAGAACAGTATTCAATGCCATGAATACAGACTGGGTGAAAATCCAAGTCAGGTCCACAGAATTCGTATCGACTTGAGTTTTATGCATTTTTATGTTGAAGACAGATGCATCGTAACACATCCTCGCAGCGTCCAGGGAAGGTTCCGGGACCTGTGGAGATGGCCGAAACATGAATACGATCATCGTATTCCGCCTTCCTTGGAACCTTGATGGGAATCAGTGGTAAGCTTTAAAAATGATCCTGTAAGGAAGCAAAATAAAATAAAATAACAAAAGCCTATACACTTACCATAGCTCGCTAAGCCCGCTACCCTCATCATTTTTCGGGCAGGAAGCAACCCAGTGATCAAGTTTAGCTAACATATTAGTAAACCACGGATCATTGTCATCGTATGGTCTATCTCGCTTTTTAAGATATAGCGTTCGTCGGATTTCGGCCTGGAGAAGTCTCATTTTAAAGAAATGGATTGCAATGCACTTCTTCATAATTGGTTGGCTGCCGGGCAGTATGCCGCCGCGTGTAATAAAACGATCATCAACCATGGAAAAAAATTCCACATTTATATGATCGTGGGTTATCCCGAAAGCGCTCGGACGACCAAGGCTATGAGATAAACCATATTCCATCGACGTTATAATCCAGAATAGGCGCCTTCGCATATCTAGTTCGAGACAATCGAGAGGGCCTGAAGACGCCTTCGTTATGGTCGCTTCATCAGTTAAACCTAGATCTTGGCAAATTTTAACAGCAACCCCAACTACCCAGTATGCGGCGGTCCTTGTTGGCGTTAATAATGAATACTGCGCGATGAGTGCTAAACACTGCAGAGTGGATATGTCCATCCGTTTTATTGAGGAATCCAAAAATGGAAGTGCAGCCAGATAGTAACTGTCTGCCAATCCCGCATACTGTGGGCTAAGCTTCTGCATGCTGATCGCAATGACAAGTCGGGATTGGAAATTATGGCAAGGGTCCTGAGATCCGTCCAAAACAGTATCTATCTCCCGGCGGAATGAAGGCTCATGCAAGGTGGGAAGCATGTATTGAGCTGGTAGAAGATGTCAGTCGATAGACAGAGACTTGAAGAACAAATGGCGTTGGTGAGACATGAGGTTTACCTTTGGCCATGAATATATCCACTAGTCGGTAGGTCAACTCCCGTGGTGGGAGATTAGGCTCCGCAACAGAACTTATCATTGGATATATCTTCGAGGTTGGTTTCTGGCTCTCCTGGGTAAAGGCATATTTGATTTCCTGCGCAGTGGCCTCATTCACGACTTCTTTAATGCTCTTCGAATCTGTATTCTGCTTTGCCATTTCCATCACAAGACGAGTAATCGTGATGCCACTTGACGGTCCCAGAAATCTGGGCTCATCTGTTTCTTTGAACCTTATGAGACCTGCCCCGCGAACCATGAGTTCGGCATCAGGACAATGGCTTATTTCGCTCTCAACCTGAGCCAATTCCTGGCTAAGCATCTTTATCCTTTCGCGCAACTGCAATATATACGTCCTTGATATAGTTCGATTTCTTGCTGGGTCATAGTATACGCATTTCGCATTGGATCGTTGGCAGGGCTCGCATCTGGGTATCCCTGGGTCGCATCTCGATTTTCTCTGCATTATCATACGTGAGCGGCATCAAATGTAGGTGATGGATAAAAAAGTTCACAATATCATATTCAAAGGCGGGGGAGGGAAGGAGGGGTATGGGATATGGGATGTACTGTACAACATCAGCAGCACAGGGACAGGGACAGAGGAGGCTGGTTATACCTGTCTGCACCGCGTACAAGCGGTTAATGTGTGAGCGATGCGACCATTGGCCACTTCTCCTGAACGCGCAGGGGTTTTCTGCGGTGACTTCTTCCACAGATCAGTGAAGGGTTGTTTAATATTGGTGGCTGCCATTTGGACCTAGATGTATCCGACGTCTCAATGGCCAAATCGACGCAACCAAGAGTCGCAGGGAATAGGCAGCCTTTGGCTGTTCATGTGAAACTCCCTCAAAGCGAAGGGCAAAAGGTTGCATATCATATCGGAAGCCCTAGTATCGTAGTTCTCTAGATGAGCGAATAAACGATTCGATTGTTTACTCATGGATGTTCCATCTTGGCCGAAGTTTGGGACCGACCCATGTCTTGCTGAGTCATCAAGTAGTCTCAGCCCTAATTCCGGGGCCATTGTCCGTGTGCATACGGGGATAGCATTCCGTCAAGATTCAAATCGCTGGTGGAAGCTCTCTGGGAAAAGAAGTCGATAGTGAGGTGTCGAATATTTCCGTTGAAATATTTCCGAGTATGGATACTATAAATCGCTTGCATTACTCTCCCTGATGCTGGTGTGACAAGCGCCTCCTTGTCCTATATTATCATAGTACGCACCACGAGTAGGATTGGAATACTACTCTGTCACATTTCTGCTCATGATGGTGTCCTAGCGATTGAAAACTGTTTCTCATCATCTCTTTCTCGTTTGAAACCCCCTCCCATCGCTGTTCCAGGAATGAATTGCCATCCGTGCCGGCGGGTTTCTTCAGCTTGCTTCGAGGAATTTAAGGTTGGGGCAGGATTTAAATTGGCGCGAATGACAGGCTCATGCTTTTATGGGTGTGTGAAATCTGAGCAAGATTTGGTGTTTACACCTGAGAATAGGCTGGCTGGGGAGAGTACTTTTATGCCTGTAACAATCAGCATTTTACCAGCGAGGCTGGGTTTAGCTACGTGTAAGCTAAAACCTGCTTCCACAAAGGAAGCCAATTATAAGGTCCGCTCCAGCCAAGCTTGCCCTTTCTCCACTTCGCCAATCTATGTGGGGATTCGAGAAGAAAGTTTGCGCACTCGCACGTTGGTGATGGTTGTATGGAGTATCTTTAAGCATATGTAGGTAGGTTGCTAGCGTATGGCGATGTTTTCATTTCAAATGAGCCTCTCTCTTGCGATAACGCGCTGGAAGGTAAACCAAGAAATCAGAAGTACTGTACCAAAATAAGTTCAGGCACGAAGCAGGCGTTGGAAAGACATTAGGAAAAGGGGATAGAACGAAAACGAGAAAAAAAGGAGGCAGTAAAAGTTATGTAAATGTAAACTCGCATTGTTACTATGAAAGAGACTGTGGAATGCAGAATACAGAATACCGGTGTAAATGCCAAAAGAACTTGCCCACCAATATATGTCCCAGAAAGACGCCGTCCGCTCATGATGCTTTGAAAGATAGGACTCATCAGAGGCAAAGAAATAGACTTTATCCTCTGCAAAAAAATGGAAAATTGACTATCATTCGTGTCAAACTCGTGTGCCCGTTGTGGGGTAAAATGGAGCGTTACCATGATAGGTACATGTAATTTGTGCCGTTTCAAGTACCGAGTATGGTTGTTGTGATTTATAGCCCTCAAACTCAAAAACACCCGGATAACTATCGCTTGATCTAGCCGTGTGTGTTGCTTCTGGGTGTGCCAGTTTCTCCAACATGGGCTCATCCATCGTTGATCGATTTTGATGATGTCCCTTATATTCGATCGAATCATCTTCAGTCTCAGAATCTTTGTCCATAGAGTGCCTTGCGATCAGGAAGCTGAGCAACATAGCAAGGCCACTGAACCCTGTCATTACGGCAAAGACTCCTTGGATGCCTTTCACGTAGCATTCGATAACGCCGAATTTGAACGGTGAAAATAGGGGTAAATCGTGAAGGGTTTCGATATACGCCTCTGCGTTCTTTGATATTTCGATTGGAAGCCCGGCGTCGCTTAGGCTCTTGGACATAACGTTCTGGAAGACTGTGCCCCCCATTCCTACCCCAAGAGCAGCACCAACGGCCCGGAGGAACGAGTACATCATAACTGCGTGGGCGACGTTGTTGACTGTTGAGATGGCCTGAACTCCGAGGTTGAGTGCACTGAGAATCAAGCCGTGCCCAAACCCAAGAAGTACTAGGACTGTAGCCCAAACAGCTGTTTTGGTATTGGCGTTCAACAGTAGTAGGAGGCCAGTTGAAAGTGTTGTAAGAACCCATCCTGCCCATATTGCCCAGCGGAACCGACCAGTTCGAGCAATCATGGCTGCCACAAAGACACTGGCTGGTACTAAAGAGGATGTAATCGGCAGGGCGCTGATTCCAGTACGAACAGGGCTTTGCCCTTGAACAGCCTGGAAATAGAGCGGGATATAGTACAGCGCAATGTACAGCTGTGATTTATTATTAGCCAACCATACAACAGAGGAGGGGTGAATAGCATCCGCGTTATCGTGGTTCCGACGTACCTCCAGTCCCTGAATCAACGAGCAGATATATGCGGCGATCGCAGATCGGCAATAGAACAGGCTCTTTCGCAAAAAAGGAATCTTCGCTATGCGGAACTCGTACCAAATTGTATAAAGGAGTCCGAATATACCGAGTAACATGGGAGCGAAAGTTGCGATGTGGTCCCATGCAAATTGAGTGCCACCCCAGGAGATTGCTATCAGGAGGAGGGTCGTACTTGTAATGAATAGAGTGCCTCCGATCCAGTCAACTTGTTTGATCTTATCCATAAATGAGGATTCCTGCCGCGGAAGCCTGACAGCAATTGGAACCATTACGAAACCAATCGCGCAGAAGGGGAAATTAATATAGAATGTCCATCGCCATGTTGAGTGTTCAGCAAATAAGCCGCCGACAAGTGGGCCAAGAATGGTTCCAATTGCCCATGCAATCTGAATAATTGCGGTGAATTTCGGACGCTGCCTGAGAGGGACAATGTCGGTAAGAATGACATAGCCAAGGACAAAGACACCGCCCGCCCCCATTCCTTGGATAGAACGCCCAGCTAAAAGGGTGGAGAAATTTTGAGCCACACATGCGATTAATGTACCGGCAGTAAAAAGGCTGACACTGGCTAGCATCACTTCCCGGCGTCCGAATATATCAGACACAACGGCGATGAAGGGTTGAAAAACGGCGTAGGTCAAGAGAAATGAAGTTCCTGCCCAAAAGGCTTGAACAGCAGTGCCATTCAGATCGCTTGCTATCGTCTACCAATCAGGGAGTAAGAATACTGTCACAATCGCCAAAGGATATGATAGATACATACCGGAAGAACGGGGACAATGATGGTCGAATCTAGGGCAATCATCAAATAGAGCAAGAAGATTGAGGAAACTATTAGCCACTCCCTTCTTTGCGGCGTCCATTCCGGGGACCGTGGAGGAGGATCTTTGAAGTCAAGGTCTGATTCAGAAACTATGTAGCTTCCAAGATCAGTAGATGTTGAACGTCTGCTCTCGTATGATTCAGACATGGCTGTGAATGAGCGTCTCCCGCTTGACGATGAAAACCAAAACCCGTCAATCTTGCGTGAGGAGCAAAACAGGAATGGAGAACCATTTTGAAGAAAATTTTTGGTATGCCGGATTACTGGCAGTCTTCAAGTACAAAATAGAGCTATGCAACCCTCCACATGTTCGAAATGGAGTTCCAGGGGGTAATAGGCCCCTGGTTTCTGCTAGGATTTGTACGGGATTACGGCTGCGGCGCATTGTGATAGAGCATGCGAGTATCTATGCCGGATATGCATGTCATCCTGGATCCGTATATACCATGGGCCCAAGTATTCGGTTCAAAATCGCCAAAGAGTGTAACCGGTCCTGGTCCCCCTCTGGCGCTAGAGGCTTGCCAAGACGGAGCAGTTCGTTCTAACCCATGCAGTCCAAGCTCGTATGTTCGAGGCGTAGGGTAAACGCTCGCATTTTTGGCCTTTTGCCTGTGCATCATGACGAGTTCCAGCATTGGGTGGTTTGGAAGTCCTTCTGCCCTATCCGAATAGGCTCGCGAGCCACTGGCCGGCGTAACGGGCGCACAATAAAAAAATTATTCAACATCGATGTGGGCCAAGGTTACCAACAGCGCCCGCGATTTGGCATTTCCCCCGCCCGCAACGTAAATAAGGAGAGAAATGAAACGTTATATTCAGTTTCTCAATCTGCTAAGTGCAATTCGTAAACAAGAATTCCCGGGTTCGAACCGAGAGATCCAAAATCTCACATCTCAACCACGGTCAGCGTCTTAAGGGCCTAAGGACATGCGGGGCGGAGCTTCATTTCGAAAATCAAAGTTCAATATTGTCACGAAATGCTAGATCCAGCTCATGGGACGGATGGAATTCTTCAACGAGAATGATTAGCGATACATGATCTCACCGTCCAGGAGCACCAGACTGTGGCTCTGTTGGCATTATTCATGAGGTAGTATCGGCTTAAACTTCTGCACCCCCTTGGCAGAACCGAAGCTTGAGAGTAGGTGGGATTTAAAAATTTTTGGCCACATATTGGTGTTGGTTGGTACGGAACCCGAAACGTCAAGGGCAGTTCATCACCAACCCTTTGCCGACTGCTCCAGGGGATCCGCCAGGGACCGGCTGTTAAATATAGCAACTCTCGGCAACACTAGGGCCAGAAACTCGCACTAATGATGACGAGCATTGTATGTACCCCGTATACTCCGTAATGATCTGCAGATTAAGCATAATGGCCAACAATTCTGCAGGGAGTGCCCAAGCCTACCTTATGCGAAACATTTATTCAAGCCCCGTAGATTCACCCGATGCGGTTACCAAATGGTCGTTCTGCTCGGATTCACCTGGTTCTCAACTAGACGGTTTTTCTCACGAAGGTTTCGCTCAAACGTTAGGCGCATTTTCCCTCAAGCAGATGATGGTCTCATGTCTTAGCCAATCACTGAAAACCATGTTTACCCCGCAATGGATTTCACACCACCCCGCTCTCGTTCCGGGAAGGATTAACTGCTTGTTTGGCATGATAGTCGGTCTTTTCTCTTCCGTTTTTCAACCTTCCCTCTATCTCATCTTGGGCGTTTCTACATTCGTTTCTAACGCATGAAGAAGTCACAGCAGCTGTGATCCAACCACCATATTCCTCTGTGCGGACCTATCCGACTTGATATCTTTGGCGAAGCTAGTAGTAATAGCTGCGCGCGAGGACTCGCAGTTCCGGACCGTCAACGTGAGGTTCTCGCCATAGTCCAAGCCGAGGGCAAACATGGCGAGCCAATAATGAGCTTCACAGCCGATATTGAGAGCGCTTTTCTCATGATGCAGATACCGTGTATGTATGTCCGCAAAAGACGTGAATAACTGTTGATGACTTTTATGAAATATCCGGTGGAGGCTGGACCACTGCCATGTTTAACCAGCTCTGCAGGGCTTAGCATTTAGTATGAAAGTCTCTCATTTTGAGATGCCGTGGAGACACGCCAGCTTCCAAGTCGAATTATACATCGTCGTATTCTGTAGTTTTCCATGTCAACCGCAGCACTTAAGCGTGCCCAGGATTGAAGATCAGGGCCAGTCAGTGGCTTGGCACGAAATTCGGCAGGTGGCTTAGTGTCCAAGCCCTAATTCAATTTCCTCCTGAGCAATGCAGTCGATGAAAAACAGACATGCTTCATACATTGATCTGTTGACTTGCCTAACCTAGGAACATGTCAGGGATACCGAAGAATACGACATAAATATTCCTAAAGGTTCGAGCTTAGCCATGTAAACTCCCTTGATATGTGCCCCAAATATGCATAATAAAATGATCAAGGATACCCCAAATGCAAAGTCGGCCTCATTAGCAAAGAAATACCTGACCGCAATGGCTAAATCCGTGGGAACATTTGTTTTAGCAACAATCTACACCCACGCCAATTTGCGCCGGGGCGCTTGATCCACGCCAACGGTGAAATCAATGATCTGCGTTTTCCATTGTTGATATCCCATCGGTTCCGATTCCTGTCTGATGGGGGCTCCGAAGTTCTGCTTTGAGAAAGTTGTCGGCAAATATAACAGATTACTCGCGTAAAGTTTCTTTTTTCTTCTTCATATCGTCCTTCATCCGGCTTCAAATGTCTGGCCAAGGCCTTCGTTTGGTATGGCTGTTAGTGAGCCAGGCAATGGTGAACATTTAAGTGAATAATCGGAACATGGATCCATTTCCTATCGCAGCTTCGGTAGACTTCTTCTGCACCATCTAACGCCGGGAAAGGCGTCAGAGCGTCTTCCAACCATGTGAGGATCCGGATAAAACCTCTTGCGCAAACTTCTCCGGGAAAACGCGCCAGTAGTCTCGGTAATGCTCTAGTTTTCTGCGTCTTTTGGCATCATCACATGTGCTAGCCGCAAATTTGTTTTCAAATAGTATAGTAGTGAACTATATGGCAAGGTCGTTTGGTAGCGAATATTTATTCAAACTCTGGAGTACACTCGGGAGTGTGAATATGTCAAGCATCAAAAGTAGATCGTGCCAAGAGAGGCGTGTTTGCCACTTTTTCACTTTATCATGGCCAAGAATAGATGGCGGTTTGTGTTTGATTTGATATCTTCTGTTGTTTGTCAGAGTAAAGGGACCCTAACACTCAACAGCGGGCTTGGAAATAGACTCTGGAGATCCTAGCTAGGAAGGTAACAAAGGGAAAGCTTCCCCTCTTCCCTCCGCCAATCCAGTTCACCCCGCTACGTCCACATCGTCATCTTGCTGACATCGAAAGGGAGGTGGACAAGGAAATTCACATGAGCCCATTTCCGCAGCAAAAATCGTGTCCAAGCAAATAAGGAAGCAACTCTTGCCTAATGGTGCACATCTCTAAGCTGAATAAATAATGGAGCTAAATTAACATAGGCTCGAGCGTTTAAGCGTCTCAAAATCATCTGACGAATTTCAGCAAAGTGGGTTCGAATTTTTCTGAGACGAAATGCCGATGTTACAAGCCGAGAGAAGTGTTTCGAGAACTGTGGGCAAGCGAACCTGCGGAGGTTTGTCCAGGTGCCTATCTGCAGCAATAGGGAACTTCCAAGAGAGAGCCACATCCACGTGACTAGTTCTCGTTTCCATTTCCTAAGGCGATGCAGACGGTGTGAAGTTCAACTATATCTATCAAGCAACTTGGTCGAGTGGGCATATATGAATCGTCTTCCTATACTAGAACCATCATGGTGAGACTCGACCTTGAGAGGCCTCTTCTCGCTTTGAGTCTGTTAGACAGAGAAATAAGGATACTTGAAACGTGCATACCTGTATGCCCCTTAGCTCTTATTCTAAGTCAACTCCAATAGCAATACGCTGCGTTATATTTCTAAAAGCACAAAGGGCGTTCGTGTTTTAGACTCCTGATGGGTGCCTTGTGCTGCCACATATCATTGGGATACGGTTGCAGGGGATATAGTCCGTTGTGACTATTGAGCGGTGAACAACCCTATCAAGGATACCCCAGTCAGCTTGTGATAGCACAGGCAGAACAAAGGAGTTTCCATAAATCGTAGTGATTGTAATATGGTGGGAGGTGAATATCTCCTATCACACCGATCCCATATCGGGGTCGATGAAGAATGGCCGCCGCAATATCTGCTTGGGTCCTTTTGAAAATAGATCCGGATTGGCCAGGATATTCAAGGCTAGCGGAAGAGACCGGTTACAACACGGTCCTCAAGCTCGAGAGATTCCTGGCGAAGGCAAATATCCCTATCCGTTCAATTTGGTCGGGCTGAAATCTCAAGCAAATAATCGGAAAAGGGTCCCATAGCTCCAACATACACCGAGTGGAGTAGACTGAGTGGGGGCCAGACGCAGATAGCACTTGAGTTTTATATTATTTTTGTCTCTCAACAACGAGACGTGCCGTCAAATATGACTCTCAATGTCTGGAAATGGTCGTCATAGTGCGCTACACAGAGAGTGCAGTTTGCGAGCAAGAAGAAGCAGTCTCAAAATATTGTATGTCCACCATACCAACCACCCGGAGACAAGGGTATCTCAATCAACAAGTTGTCCAGGGCGTTGGGTAGCGCGGAAGAGAAAGAATTCTGTTTGCGGGTTAATATAGGAGCAGCGGAGGCTTTGCTTTGGGAAGCCAACCAACCCTCCAATATCTCTGTTCACCTTTCTTTGCTAGTCGTGGCGCTTCCAACTCACTACTCGTTATCACCTAGTGAATGTCTTGGGCAGCAATTGCCAGATCAATCTCATGATTTTTGTTGGCTTTCGTTGATGCAGCGACTGAACAGTTGATCAGAAGTAGATTCTATTTGTCGAAGCCAAAATCTAGTGTATCACATGACCTGCACCTCCCTGCCGTCGCTGATTGGCTGAATAGCGCCGGCTGACACACACACACTCCGCGCGCGGGTCACGGGCGATAAGATAACTAACGCCGGTTTGCGGCAGCCAGAGCCTCAGACTTAGATCTTCCTGGAACTTGAAGTCATGACTCCATACACATTGCCTCTGACCAGGGATAATCGTCTGACCCTAACCAAGTCACAACCTCTTCCAATCAGATATGAGCTGGAACAAATTAACCTCTCTGCGTTACAAGGAAGGTTTTGTTTGAAACCGGTCAGTTGATCCACAACACATGCAGGAGAGCCAGCCACGGGGAATTTCCCTTGAGGGCAAAAGGGATGCAACTTCCAACATTGCGATAGGACTGTGGGCTACAGATGATATGATGAACACATTAACTCGTTTGCAGCATACCTTGCCGCTGTCATGGGAATCGTTGGAGGCGCGCCACCCAGGCTCATGGTTCCCGCTAGATCCCGATTCCCTTAACCGTACTTGCACAGTTGACCTTAGCTTAAAATGGGGGAGACCCGCTTGCTACATGTTTGATATGAAAAGCCTTCTATATCTTGCCAACGTTGGGGAGCTGTCATCGAAACTAGGCCCCATTTTCTCCATACATACCCCACACCCTCAGCCGTTTAGTTACTACATAACCGAGGGAATCCCAACACAATCTAAACATAAGAAGGACTGGTAATCTCCATCTCCAACCTTTGACCGGTGGCGTTTACCAGGAAGCAACGCAAAATGGATGAACGTATCTCCATACCAGTTTCACTGCCTCATCCAAATCCTACGGTCTCATACTGGCAGAACCCGCCAGATGAGATCGGGAATATATGCTCAACCGTGCAGCTTCCTGCGGAGGCTGATATTGTGATAGTCGGATCGGGAATATCTGGTGCGGCCATTGCATATAATATACTATGTCGAGCTCCAGGGACGAAGATTGTTATGCTTGAGGCGAGGCAGGCTGCTAGCGGGGCGTCGGGGCGAAATGGTACTCATTCTTTTTTTATTTTTTATTTTATTTGTATTATTCTACAAATGAGATATATGTATCTATTCCTCCTTTCCCTGGTTTATAATGTGTCTCGTCTGGGCGACTTGCATGCAATGTCCACGGAAACCCCCCTGAATTTGCTATGAACAATCTAGCTAATTAAACGCATATTACGAAATCGGATATTAGGCGGCCACACCAAAGGAGCTTCTTATACGACCTTCCCAAAAAACGTGGAAAATCTAGGTCTCGACGAAGCCATCAAAATCGCGAAACTCGAACTCAACACCCTTCGTCAGGTGCACGGCTTTGCACGGAAACACAACATCGAGTGCGAGAGCAAGCATATCGACACAACGGACGTGATATACGACCAAGCAACACTGGAACAAGCAGCTGCAACTGTCGGATTCATGCAGAAGGTCATGCCAAACCACCCTGCAAGCAAATATACATTCTGGAACAGGAAGGAAACGGAGGAGAAATTCCTAGTCCCGGGCGCTGCCGGAGCCATTACGTACGAAGCCGGCAGTCTCAGTGCGTATAAGTTTGTCATAGGACTTCTCAAGTTATGTCTGAAGAAGGGCCTAAACCTACAAACGAATACTCCCGTTACCAGTTTGCACAAGCAAGAAAGTAGCACGAGTAAGGGCCATGGCCACGGCAACAGGAAGTACTGGACCGTCGTAACCCCGCGCGGCAACATTCAAGCTACCAAAGTCATCATGGCGACGAACGGCTACTCAGCAGCCATCTACCCAAAGCTTCAAGGCGTCATAGTCCCCGTCCGCGGCCAGGTGACAGCACATAGGCCTGGATCGGCAATGCCAGCCTCCGGCCTCTCCACCACCTACTCCTTCAACTACGGCAGCGGATTTGACTACATGATCCAATGTCCCGACACATCGAAGTATCCCCGCGACATCGTCATCGGTGGCGGGTTCGGCGAAAGTGAGAATGGCGGCCTGGCCAATTATGGAACTACGGATGACTCTGTGCTCGAGCCGGCGATTAGTGAGTATCTTGCCGCGTCGACGGTGGAGTTCTTCGGCAAGAATTGGGGCCGTGATGATCCTGCCGGCCGTGTGCGACACGAATGGACTGGCATTATGGGGTATAGTGCTGATGGGCATCCGTTGGTTGGAGAGATGCCGGGAGAGCCTGGGTTGTTTATCTCGGCATCCTTCCAGGGGCATGGTGAGTTAGCACCCCACCCACACCCAACCCTAACTTTTCAAAATTTCCAAATCGTTCTACGTTTTACACACACACATGTATATATATGCATATGTATCTGTGATTCTCGAAGCCTGGCTGATATTTATTTATTTCAAAACCCTAGGGATGGTCCTCTGCTTCCTCTGCGCTCAGGCAGTCACAAGCATGCTATTTGGCGACGACGAAAAGCGCCTATACAGCTGGTTCCCGCGCACGTATAAGGTGAACGCAGACCGGCTAAAGCGCAGGCTCGATCGGAGAATCACCCCGCCTCCAAAGGCTCAATCCAAGGCGCGTCTGTAATCTATAACCGGCACAGGCCGCGTTCGCTCATTTTTTTCCCCTTCTTTTCTTCTTCCTTCACGTACGAATGTAGGCAAAGTGGCATTTCCAATTCATTTCGATGACAAACTTCTTATCTACATATTTCCTTTCTTCTTGGAATTCGAATTTCCCCTTCCAAAGATGTTATGGTTGGATATAATTCAGAATATAGGTAGCGTATGTGATTCATACACAGCCGGGAGGTTTGTATTACTTATATTATGGGACATGACAAGCGAATGCAAATAGAATGCCAATCAGTGATGTCATTTTTATTTTTATTTTTATTTTTCCCTCTTCTAAATGTTCCCGTGCTTATGGGAGTTACTAGTAGCATACCATGAAACCTGCTGCAGATTAGCAGTCTCAGAGGGTGTTGTTGAATAAGATATTCAGTGAGAACCAGCTACATCCTAGGAACGAATAGTACGCTACTTCATATATTGGCGGCTGGCAAATAACAAGGTAGTTACATAGAATTAAGTAGCACGCGACCCAAACCCCAACCCTAATTGGAGCAGTAGACACCGCATCCCTCATTTCTTTAAATCCGAAGGGAAAAAGAAAAAAAAATAGGTAAAATAGGTCAAAAATAGTTACGTGGAGGAAGATATGTTTTGAGACAATGAAGCATATAAAAGGAGGAAGGACACACAAAACAACCCCGATATAGCTCATACATAGTATATGGTTGGAAAATCACATAGACGAAACATATTAGAAATGAGAAAGCCCAGTAGTCACTACGGAATGAAAGCAAAGGGAAAATCAAAGATGAGCAGAATAGGGGGACCAGATGCAATAAAATTCCGACACGGCGAGAAAAAAAAAAAGAAAAAAAAAAGAAGACCAAAACAGAGGAAGAGACAAAAGGAGGAGAAGGAGACGAAGAAAAAGAAGAGAAAAGGAAATAATGAAAATGAAAAAAAATGGCAGGTATCCAATTCTATGACCCTCCAGCACCAGAAGTACCAATCACGCCCACAAAGGGGAAGCTTTTCATACACATTGCTTTTGTTTTTTTTTTAAAAAAAACAAGAAGGTAAGAAACGAGAATTGATGCGAAAATATTTCGAAGGCTTAAATAAAAAAAATTTCCCTCCGAAATATAAAATAAACCGTTCGTCAATTGGTATATTCCTTTTGACCCCGTTTCTATGGGTTCAATTGGGAAAGAAGAGAGAGACAAAGAAGAAGAGGAAGAGGAATGGCAAGGAACAGTACAATTATCATGACTCTTTAGCATCGACTTTTTTGGCAGGAGGAGCGCCAGCCTCAGCACTGGCAGCGGCAGTGCCATTGGAAGCAGATGAAGAACCATTGGCGGCAGCAGCATTGCCGTCATCTTCCCGCGCACGCTTTTGTCCTGCCTTGGCTGTTGAGTCTGTCGCTGGTGATACCTGGATTACGGGGACACCACTATGAGAGCAAAAACCAAAGGAAAGGGGGGAGTACGGTTAGCTATGCACGATGAAAAAGAAATTTTCGAGAATAGAACTCTTGCAGACGGGGGCGAAAAATGGAGATCCGGAGAGGGAAAAGTTAATGAAAAAAAAAAAAAAAACATACCGAGAGTCCTTTTGAGCCTCTTGACGACCACCTCTGCCGCCTCTGTGACCACGTCCACCTCGACCGCCCCTAAAGCCCTTTCTATGATCATCTCCCCGACGATCGTGATGGTTCGACGACCCCCCGCGACCCCGCCCTCTATTGCCACCTCTGCCCCGGCCGCTATTGGGCCGCAGACGACCAGCTTCAATCTCCTTAATCTTATCATCGCAATAATCTCTCTTGCTCTTGATCAGGAGGTCAGTGGTACCCTTCCACTTCGGCTTGGGTTCGAGGGCCAGGAAGGCCTTTTGCGTCTCCTCACTGTCAAATTCAACGAATACACTTCCCTTGAAAATCTTCTCAGCTGTCCGTCGCAGGCGGATCGCATTGGTGGGGCCGTATGGTGTGAAGAAGGCCTCGATGTCGAATTGCGTGCTGGGTTCTTCAGGACCGAATCCCTTCGCGTAAATGCTGCGGTCCATCGCTTTATCTTCAAAAAGCCTGACTGCGGTGGGATCTAGCGATTCCTTGACGGTTTCGGGAAGGGCTACCTTACGCCTGACGCAGGTGTTGTCGTCGGTCAGCTCGAGTGTCTTGGAGTCCTTTAGCGCATCGACAACAGCGCTGAATGGCTGGAAACGACGCATGCGCTTGAAGGAGTGCAGGAGGGACAGCTCGACGGGGCGATTTTCGCTGCCGCCAACCTTGGAGAGGAGGAATTTATCCATGAGAAGATTCGAGTCAGAGAAGTAGAATTCGACCTAAGAGGAAGTAAAACGGTTAGAAAGATAAGTGATTTGTACTTTCTTTTTTTTTAAAAAAAAAATAAAAGCTGCGAATCACACAGAATATTGGAGGAGGGCTGACCTGTTTACGGATCTCGTCCGGGTCGCTTGTCTCCTGCAGCGTCGAAACATCCGATTTGATGTTGTCACGGTAGTTTACACGGGGGCGATTGACACCACGGCCACCTCGCGACGCCTGCCCTTGGTCCCTGCTTGTATCCTTTTGCTCACCGTCCTTAGAGTCGCTCTTTGATTCAGCATCCTGACCCAGCTTTGCGGCAGCTGCAATAATCCTAGATTCTTCTTTGGCCTCCGCATCCTCCTCCCCAGCAGCCTCTGCGCCCCCTTCCGAAGCCTTGCCGTTTGTATCTGGTTTTGCATCTGTCTTCTCACTGTTTTCTTGGGCAGCACTTTGGGCATCCCCTTGAGCTGGCTCTTGGTCCTTGAGCTCCGCAAGCACCTGCTTTACATCGTTTTCAGCCTGTGCGTTGGGATTTACTTCTGCGGGGGCGGCAGCTTGTTGCTGTTCCTCGGCCATTTTATGTGATATGGCTTCTTATCTTGGTAAAACGAGACGTAGATTTAAGAGGGAGAGGGAGAGAGAGGGAGAGACAAATGGACACAGGTAGGCACGCGGTCCTGATCCTGGCGCGGAAGATGTCCTGTGTTGCTTCGCTATTCCCGAGTGGCCGGTAATATAAATGAAAATTTCCGAAAGAACGATGGCAGACTTAGATCATTTGATATAGCAAGGGGCCAGAAGGTATAGCGTTGTGGGAATTCCTTGTGTGCAATCGGGCGATAAAAGCAGGGCGTATCTATAGGCACAGGCGCGGGGGAAATTCGCACGCGCGGGCGGGATTGCGGTTTATGGATAAGGATCGCGGGAGTAACTGCACAAAAAGATCCGAAGACAGGTTGCTATCCAGATCGATTTAATTGTCGAGATAGATATCTATATGGGGAAGCGGCATATATTTTCAGGAAGAAACTGTAGAGAATGTTGAATAATGACGCTGTTGGAGAGAGGGATATTTTTCCTGGAGGAGACTCAGTTCCCTTCTTTTTTTATTTTTTTTCTTCGGTTGGTCCCAAGCTTAGCACACAGGCCTGGGACATTGTTGTTCCGGGCCGGGGAGAGTCACAGCAGTCACCACAGAGGAGTCAACAACATGTTCATCTATCTCATATGTACTCAATCACAATATGTAGCTGTGCATAGCTGTCTGATTCAATCAATGGCGTGGAGATTAGTACAGCAATGAAGGGCTATGTTCCTGAGTTTGTTGTATTAATACTACTTGATCATAACCCCTCCCCTATCAGAATATCTCACCACTCACCACTCGCACCACAGCCAGCTCATAGTAGGTGATCACTATGATTTATTTTCTCCCCGTTTTCTGTCGGCAGCAATCCTGGCTGCAGGCAGTACGGATTACGGGGAATCTCTCTCCCCGATTCGGCCGTTATGCTTCCACTGGCCGGCTGCAGCTGCTTGGACTGGTGGTCCTTGACTGCTTGCGCCTGCCGCAACCATCGCCCAAGATGACCGCTTTGACGTCTTCATGATGCCGACCACTTCATTGCAGTTCATTCATTCCTCTCTCATCCACTAACCTCAGGCATCAACTATTAAACCTTTACTATATTAGAGCTGTTTTATCTCTTTACATCAAGTTCTTTGTGTGTGTGTGTGGGTTGTTTTAACTGGACAACACCAGCCCAGGATCCCACTTGGTCTCTTTGTTGTCACTGACTCGCTATATTCACATTCCAACTGGCCCAGTAGCAACCCTCGCCAACCATTTGCTGCATTCAGGAACACACAAGTCACGTCCTGTTGTGGACGCAGAGCTTGAATTATACATATAACCATATTCTGTTAATTCCTTCTCCAACATTATATATCCGTGGTGTTAAACTGGGAAATCCCGGCTTCCTGCAGGCCGCGGCTGAATTACCACTGCGGCTACAGATATCAGTTCAACTTCCTGGCTGCAGTGTTCTACGCCAATGACTGATTGTCAGTGATCGAACGTGGACTGTGTGGCAACCTGCATTAGCTCGATCTGCCTGGCTGATCAGTGGCGGGTGCCACTTTCGTTTTCGGTGTGTTCCTGAGTTCATCTCATGTTTTAAGTCCTATCAACTGCATACCTGCTCTCCTTTGAAGCTGCTACGATATTCGAAGTTTCAAGTACCCGCTCAAACATGACCCACGACAATGGGGAAGATATACCTTCATGGGCAGTCAAGGATGTGAGTCTTTCTGATAAGCTTCCACACTGAAAAAAATATCCGGTTGCTGATCTTTGATTTTGTATGTTGAAGATCGTCTATGTATCCATATTGGGGCCTGTCATCGTTGCGGCTTTCCTCGAGTGGTTTCTATGGCTAGCGGCTTTTCTATACTGTCTAGGAAAAGTGTTTGTCAAAGCGGATCATTGGAGTATAAAAGTTCTCGCGGTTATCATGATGGTGATGTTCACGGCATTTCGGTACGTGCCCCTGGGTGCGGTTCTCATTTCTGGGCTGTCCACCCCTCCCCTTGCTGACCACGTTGTTCCTCATAGCGGCGCATTTCTCCCGGTCATGGTCGTTACTCTACCCCTCCCGCCAAATATCACACGGCATTTCCCCGTTCAGGTCGTGTCCTTTCTGCAATGGTTTGCATTCTGGACTTTTGCCATTCTCCTCATCATTCCGTGGTTGTTCTGCATTTACAGATTAGTGACAAACTCCGTCGGTCGGACAAAACGGATCAAGGAGGTTCTTGATGAGCGTACTGCTCCTAAAACTGTCATCGTGATGCCGGTGTACAAGGAGGCGCCTGGCGTATTAATAAAAGCCGTCGACTCGGTCGTTGACTGCGATTATCCGCCATCGTGCATCCATGTCTTCCTCTCCTATGACGGCGGGCAAGTCGATGAATCATATCTGACAGTTGCTGCCCATCTCGGGGTGCCGATTACCCTCAAAAGTTATCCGGAAAGCATTGACGTCTCATACAAAGGTGCTAGAATCACCATATCGCGGTTCAAGCATGGCGGGAAAAGACACTGCCAAAAGCTGACGTTCAAGCTGATTGACAAAATTTACGCGAAATACCTCCAGAGAAATGACAACCTCTTCGTATTATTTATTGATTCGGATTGCATTCTTGATCGCGTTTGTCTTCAAAATTTCATGTACGACATGGAATTAAAACCAGGAAGTAAACGGAACATGCTTGCCATGACCGGCGTTATTACCTCAACCACGCAAAAGAACACCTTGATTACTCTACTTCAGGATATGGAGTATATACACGGACAGCTATTCGAGCGATCTGTTGAATCTGGATGCGGATCGGTCACCTGCCTCCCAGGCGCACTTACGATCCTTCGATTTTCAGCCTTCCGCAAGATGGCTAAATATTATTTCGCAGACAAGGCGGAGCAGTGCGAGGACTTGTTCGATTTTGGTAAATGTCACCTTGGCGAAGACCGTTGGCTCACTCATCTCTTTATGATTGGAGCCAAGGAGCGATATCAAATCCAGATGTGCACCAGCGCGTTCTGCAAAACGGAGGCCGTCCAGACCTTCCGCAGTTTATTGAAACAGCGAAGACGGTGGTTCCTCGGGTTTATCACTAATGAGGTGTGCATGCTTACTGACATTCGTTTGTGGTATCGATATCCCATGTTATGTCTTGTGCGGTTTATGCAAAATACCATCCGCACCACAGCTCTACTCTTTTTTATCATGGTCATATCGGTCATGACTACATCCAATAAAGTGGAAAACTTGCCTGTGGGGTTCATCGCAGTATCCCTGGGTTTAAATTACCTGCTCATGCTTTATTTTGGCGCAAAGCTTCGACGGTACAAAGCGTGGCTTTACCCCCTGATGTTTATTCTGAATCCCTTCTTTAACTGGCTTTATATGGTCTATGGAATTTTTACTGCTGGTCAGCGGACTTGGGGTGGCCCCAGGGCTGACGCGGCTGCAGCAGATCAAAACACTACCCCGGAGGAAGCTGCTGTCAGGGCTAAAGCTACAGGCGACGAACTAAATATTAAAGTGGATACTTTCCGGGCCGTGGCCGAAGGGAAATCCTCTGTCCCCATCCATCCAGCAGAAGGGGTAGAAGGCCGATTCGCAGCACCGGATCTACAGCCGAATGGGTACTATTACACTGAGAACGATAATACGTCCACGATGACCTTTCCAGAGTTCCTGCCCCGCAACCCAGCCGTCTCTCCACTACCCTTACACCCTAGGGCATCCTTTGACTCGGACTGGACAAACGGATCTACTTCCATGATACATCTACCACGCACAATAGAGAGTATTATGGGAGATGAGGACCAGAGGAAAGTGCATCTGGCGCGCCGGTCGAGGGCATGCTCTAGCATTGGAGTAGAGGTGGGGGAGTTCGACGACGGCTTCGACTCAACGTGGGGGGTGGAATCGATGTCCGACAGCGGGGCGCGATCCATTTCCAGAGGGAAGAGTCCCGCGCGCTCCTCTACCCGGTCCGAAAGGTTATCCAGCTCCGCAACAGGTGCATTCGCCTATGATGGGGCTAACAATGGAGGGGGCGGGAGCCT
>LDEV01001855.1:16701-40882 GCA_001014755.1 Blastomyces silverae | reverse complement strand
GGCTTCGTCCGCCTGGAACGCTCCAGGGGCTCCCCTGTACTGCTGCGCCCCATCTGGCGGGCCCCCACAAGACTCAATTCAATAGTTCAGAGGATGTCAAAGCTTTCTCGTTCTAAAAACAAGTGTTTCTGTATTGGGATCTGCTTCCCATAGGTATGGTATTATGTGCTGCTCTCTGGGAGTCTGCGGAGATAAGTTACTGTAAAGTAAGATTTTTTTTGGTCTCCTTCTGGAGCTGCTTGATAGTTATGTATCCATCGTTCCACTGGTCTCCTGTGTGCTCCGCACTGAGTCTGGCAGTCAACCACTCATTGCTCTTATTCATGTGAATGTTCTGCATGTGCTGTGCGTTTATCTGCAAGACTGCAAGCCAGTCGAGGTTGGATCATCGGCAGCTTATGCAGGAACTCTACCTTTGTCCTCCTCTACCAGTCAGTGCTGGTCACGGCTGGAATTGCAAATTTGCAATCTCGTCCAAATGCTTGAGGTGGATGGCTTGGTGGGCTCAAAAAGTGCCGGTATTGAATAACGCGAGTCACACCAGAAGATCGTACGGTGTAATAATAGTAACTCTCCGGGGTCCTGTATTATGATTATTTTACAGGGCTGGTCTCTGGCGGGTTAGCGGTAAGTTACGTACTGTACATACATGTGCATGTACTGTATGTCCATTACAATACCTCCTCTTTCCCTGTCTCCCCGGCTGGCCCTTGCCCATCCGAAACTTCGTCAGCCAACCCCCCCCAAGAATTCTCCCTTTCATATCAACAGCTGAATTGTCGCTGCTGCTGCTGCTGCTGCGTTTTCTTTTCTCTTCTTGTTCCTGGGTCCAGCTGAATCTGCGCCTTATAAGTTATCCCTCGTCCTTAAATATACTCTCATAAGCTCGTCGCAGCCTGAAAGCCCTGGGAACCTCGATCCGACCCGGACTGAATGATGGAGCTATGAGCTTGGACTTGTTTCCTGTCGTCCTCCAACTAACGGCTAAATTCAAACAGGTAGCTCGACTTACTAGGTCAATTGGACAGCGCCAGGGGTCTTAAATGCCCAATGCATTCGCTATTACTATTACTATTCACAAAATACAGTCCTGTCGATTCCGCCGTGAATAGCTAGCTAGCTGCCTTTTCACATCAGCCCTCCTCTCCCTTGTCTCGCAGCACGTTGAACCGTTCATTATTTGTGCGCCAAATTGACCCATTTCCGCCGATTCCTACACGGCCGTGAATGGAATGTTGGTTAAGAAAAGCATTGGCTTGACGATAAGATTTTGGTTGAGTCTATTTGACCTCTTGATGGACGCGATTGTTGGTGGTCGAGCGCAAAATTTGTCCGGCAGTCTCTTATCACAAGCAACTGAATGAAGAACGCAACAAAGTTCAAAACACCGATCGTTCCTACCTCGACACCACCTACCCACCACGGTCTTTCCCCTAGGCTACTGTGTTTATGAACAGGGAGAGTTATTCTTTGTCTTCCCGGCCACAGCTATTTTAGCTACCAGTTTGCACAACGAGATGGTTTGGTGTCTTGGGGTTAACTCGTAATTAAACCTCACATATAGCCCCTGACAGCTGGGGTAGCCGTAGAGATATGGATTCTCCCAATGGCAACTCCGTGCTTGGTTCAAGAAGGGGTCTGAAAATCCGTCCAATTCAGACGAATATCAACAACCCTAATACCCCCCCGCAGCGTCCCCCTCGCCCGGATGATGAACCTGCCCAAGAGCCCGCCGCAGAGCGAGCTCCTCTCAAACCGCAAAGCTCAAAGTCATCTTTGAAGAGTTTGTTTTCGCGCAATAAATCGAATCGCCGTTCCAATCATGAACACACCCTCCCTGCCATTTCAGAATCACAGAAGGTGACAGCCGCGAGCATTATACCGGATACCATATCGTCACCCAATAGCCCTTCGACAACTCCTATGACACCTAAATCCTCAGTCGCGACATCTTCTCCTTTAACGGCGAAAACAGGATCCAGCTATCCTTCAAAGACTTCCAAGACTTCAAAGGAGAAAGGGCAAAAACTTTACAGAACAATCACAGTTTGGGACCCACCACCTCTCTTCCAAGCGTACCCGCAGGCAATCAAGCAAGGCACACTTCCTGCCCCAACACTCTCCACGGTATCTATTTTACGGATGAAGGGCCATCGAAGGAATAGTAGTGCGAAGGACGACTTTTCAGATGTTGAAGCTGATGACGAAAGGGCTTCCTCGAGGGCGGCCAAGAAGCGAAAGGATGAAAAGGATAAGAAACATTCACGCAAGGCTTCAGGCTCTATCAACAAGGCTGAATATACACAGAAAATTTTCATTCTGGTGACGAGCGGCTATCTTTTACAGTACGCGGGTGATGGAAGCTTCGATCGCCTACCTGAGAAAATGATGGAACTTGGTAAAAACTCGGTGGCATTTGCGAGTGACGCTATTCCCGGCAGACATTGGGTGCTACAAATATCGCAAACACTTGAAGAAGATGGAACAGTGGCCTTGGATACCAAAAAGACCTTCCTCTCTCGGTTTGGATTTGCAGATTCCCGAAGACAGACGAAGACTTTACTCTTGGTTTGCAATGACCCTGACGAAATGACGTCTTGGCTTACAGCTGTGAGGCGGGAAATCGAAGCTCTAGGGGGGAAAGAATACACACCCGAAACACCACTGGAGGAAACGTCTCAGGATTCCCAACAGTCCCAAAAGCGGTTCATTCGACAATCTATAATACCTGACAAAACGCCATCCGTCCCTATGAACTTGGCAAATTCGGGATCTACGGAGCCCTCTCCAGGTGTTTCACCACCGAATGGCAAGGAAGAACAGAAGCCAGAAGGGAACAGACCTGCTGATGAGGTGTCACTGAGATCTACAAACAGACGGTCAATTCGCCCACAATCAGTCGAAGCTCCTTCACTTTCGACTACTGGTACGGTTACAGATCTAGATCGATTACGAGAGGGATCAAGGTTATCGTATGTTTCCATCGGGACGAGGACTATACCAAGCTCCAGGGGCTCCTCTCCTGGTTTATCTCCGGCCAGACAAAAAGGCGTTGCGTCTATGACTCCGTATGCCGAATCCCCACCGAGCGTTAGGAGTACAGTTGCGGACTCCAGCAGCACACACATGTCAATCCATGCATATTCCTCAATGCAGTCAGAAGGTAGTGGTACGGAAACACCGAGTGGGTCTCGTCCAACATCAACTGTTGGCCCGCTGATCTCCAGAAGTACCTCTCCTCCCAATTTCAGCGTGCCAGTGCTCAGCAAAAGATTCTCATCAACGCATTCTGGCCCACCTCCATCGTCGCGGAAATTCTACCAAACATCGCCTCCTCCCTCGCCGCGCATAATCATTCCAAACACCTGGAATCGCCTTTCTGGCCTGGATGACTCTGCGGCACCTCCCCAACTACCAAATGGCCAACAAGAATCGAAGAAGGCGTTAAAAGGACTAGATCATACCCAGCAGCCGGTTCCTTTTATTTTCGACCCAGAAACCCCTTCACGCACCTCTGCGTTGCCAAAACCAAGAGAGAGAAAAACAAGGCGGTATTCATCCTTCGAGTCGACTCGTGCCGCCTACAGTGTATCATCGGACTATCGCCCACAACTCTCACCCGTAACCAATGAGAGCAGTGAAGAGGGGGGATGTAAAAGCGATACGCTATCACATCGCACTCCCTCACAAAAATACAAGCAAGACTACGCACCTCCAAAAGCCCACAAAGAAACACGACAACTACGGCGACCAATGAGCATGCAAATTGGATCTGAAGCCCGTCGCCGTGCAGAGGCAACGCACCCACCACACACCACCACCACCCGCACGGGCTTCCCACCCCCAGATATCCGAACTCCTTATCGACGAAACCGAACCAGCCTACCCCACCCGGAGATAATAAGAGATACTTCCCCGCCTAACAATAATCACCACCTGCCAGATCCCGACCGGAGTTCGCTGCAAAAGAGCACGTCGCACTTATCTCTCGGCCCCCCCGTCGCGCCTCCGCCGGATTTTCCGCTGCCAAGGGTACCCCCCAGAGTTGCCTCGCAGTTCAGACCTGCATGGCATGACCATCATCAGCAACTACCCTCGGGGCTAACGTGTGGCGAATCCGGTAGACCGCCGTCCAGGAACGGGCCGGATGGGCCAAGAAGTACGCATACGACAATTACGCCGGTTGATCTGAGGGACGTCGAGAATTCGCCGCGTTTGAGTGGAATGACGGCTAAGGAGTATAGTATGGTGAATGCGTTTTAACTAGATAGCGATGGACACACGCTCTGGTCATACTTTTCTTGCATTTTTTTTGACGTTGGAATTTTCCTTTCATTTTTGTTTCCCCAATTCATGAGTAACCTTGTCATGCCAACTCCACGTCCATTTATCTATTCCACTAACCCCCTTCTTCCCTTCATGTCATTGGTATTATTGTCTATCGGATATTATTGGATGGGTATATACTAAAAGTGAGGTGTTTTTTTCTTCTCTGTTGCGCCATGCATGTACATGTAATGTACATGTACAGTACAAGAATACCCCCCTTGATTTTCCCATTACACGTTTCATTTTGTTACTTTTTTCTTTTTCACTTCCATATATATCCTCTCTGTCCAACTTTTTACGAACTTCACTCTGACGCATGCAAAAATACCCCCATCTGTTTTCGCCCCTCTTCTCTTCGTTATCTTTCTCTACGATATACCTATATATATAAAGTCGACAAAGACAACCCAATATACTCATTGAAACTATATTTTATATCCTCTCTTCCCTTTGACATCTGTCCGCTATCTGGTTCTCCTGCTCATCTGCGCTAGTCGTACAGAACATTCACTTGTTGGTTCACAATCTTGACTTCCAATTTTTGATTTGACTCTGAATATCCGAAGGCTAATAATAGGGATAGCTTTTGAAAAAGGAGTTTGGCCGCTGGAAGAATTGTCAGGCGATAGATAGATCTGTGGGATAGTTTCTTTTCGCTCAGGATGCACATAACTAACCTGAGCCCTTGGCTTAGATCAATTGATATAAACTAATAGTGAGGTAAACTGACCGGACCAGACCATTTCTGAAGATTGAAAGCGATTCATCATATAAACTTTTTTCATTTTAAATTTTTAGTAAAACTTCTTATCAAACCTCTGAAGATCAGTATATAACTATTCTTGACTCAGTTTATTCATCAGTTAGCAATCAGTAAACTTTACTTTTATAACTAATCTTAGAGTACGGAGTTATTTCATATACAGATAAAAAAAAGAATGAGAAAAACAGAATCGAGTGTGTCACAGGCTGTAAGAGTGTAAGTTTGAAAGAGATATGATATGGTCAAGTCGTAGGGCACTGAGGAAAAAGCACTCAATCACCACCAGGATAACTGGTAGCTAGTTTAGTGGCCGAACCATTCCATACTCAAGGAGAGCAAGGGGGTGGGTTGAGATAATTTGTGTTTAACCTGGATGGTAGGTCTTCATATATGTAGGTGATGAAGGGCCGCCGGGATGGAGACGACGACGTTGCGCAGACTTTGTTATTTACGAACAGCATATAAAAAATGAACATTTCTGTGCCTATTAATGACTTCGCATCGTGTAAAAGCAGAAAAGAATCCCGACCATTTGCTGGAAATGGAACTCCGTTATTATGTAAAGATGTATTTTTATTTTCAAAACGCCCTTTTTTTAATGAAAAAAATAAAATATGACTAGATGGTGCAATTAGGAGCGGTCCAAGGGGAGAAAAGCCTAGAAAAAATGAATAAAAGAATAAAAGACGCGAAGAAGAAAGGGCCCCGTTTCCCTTCCTCCTGGGCATATGAAAGATGATATGGCAAATGGAGCTAAACAGATGTTAAAAGATAAAAAACAAGGGGGGGTACTTGTCAAAAACGACTGGCGGAATAGTAAAACAAGTGCAGCCGATGGGCCCTGAATAAGGGAGGCAGGCAAGCTGAAATTAGAAGACGGGGCGGCAGGGCACACGAGGTATGAAATGAAAGAAAAGAACAAATTTATTAGAAATCATTCGTCATCCGCTTCTTCTACGCGTGGGGTAAGATCTCGCTTTATGGCTTCGCCGGCCGCAGCGGATGAACCGGATGCTACTCCCGTCGAGGAACCACCTTTGTTGTTGGAGGAGGGAGGAGCTTTTACGGAGCTGACTGGTTTGGAGGCGGAAGATGAAGGGGTCCCTGTGCCTGTGCCTGTTCCTGTGGCTGCGCCTGTGTCTGTCTTTTTGGACTTCTTCTTTTTCTTGGTCTAAGCAAATTTTCACGTTAGTAAATATCTTGGGTAAAAGGGAGGGGATGATCGGATTGATAAGCAAAAAGTAAAGAGACGTACCTCTTGCCAACCCCAGACAGGTCTGAAGCTATCAAAGAACCCCACATCTTCAAACAGATTGGGGTACAGCCACAGCCCCGGTGGAACAGCAAAGTACGTAACGCAGAATAAGATGAGCCGGAATATCGACATGGCGAAAAATAGGCCCAGCAAGCCCATGACGCCAACACTCAAGTACCAAACGCCCTGCCTCAACATAATAGGCCACAGCGGGAACATCACAACTGCCATGATTGCGACCAAGACACCTGCGGCCATCGCCTTTTGCTTCCATTGCGGGCCTTCGTATAGCCATACGTAGTGCATCATGGGATCTGTCTCCTGGTGCTGCTCGACCTTTACAGTCCAAAGGCCCTTCACGCGACTCTTTGGTTTCGCGTGGTTATGTCCGGCATGGGGGTCAACCTTAGATACTCGTAGGGCAAGGAGGGAGAGTGGGAGGAGCTTGAAGGCATTTTCGGCAGAAGCTCTATCGGTCACGGGAGGAAGAAGAGACTTGGGTTTCGCTTGGGCTTTGGTGTATGCTGGCGACTGTATAGCTCGTATAGCTCGCTTGACTGGAAAGTTTTTTAACATTTTACATTAGCTTTCCATGATGAGCCTAATTTGACGTCCCGAAGGCAATAGCAGACCTTTGAACATCTCTCTTCTGCGCCCATCCAAAATGCAAGTTCTCGGTTTCAAATCCTGCGACTTGAGAAATTGGGCGACTGCAATCGCGCGGGGGTCAGGTGGTGCGTTGGAATTCATAGGGACGTGTTGCGGGTGCTGTCCTCCGTGTTCATGCGCATGTTTGGCTTGCTGTTGCTGCTGTTGCTGTTGCTGCTGCTGTTGTTGTTGTTGAATAGCTCTGGCTTTCAGCTGGGCTATGTATTGTTCCGATGTAAGACCTTGTTTCGCAGCCTCTGCGGCAAGCTGTTGTCGTTGCATATTGCTAAATTCCTCCGGGGTCATTCCTCGCTTTGCGGCTTCGGTTGCAAGGTGCTGTTGCATGGCAGCAATCTGCTGGGGTGTTGGCTGACCGGGAGCCGCCATTGTGTAGGAAGTAATTATATGATAAGCAGCAGAACGGAGAAAAGGTTAGAAAAGTTATTTCATTTGTTGTGGTGGTTGAAGTAGTTGCTTTGTTGTGGAGGATCACTTCTGGGGTAAAATAAATTATATCCAAAATGTCGGAGTGGAAGTGGCCAGATCAGAGGCTGAGTCATGTGATGCCGGGAAGCGTCTATCGCGCTTAGATATAGGGGCGGAGCAGATTTCTCAAACCTAATAAACGCTCTTATGTCATCGGATCCCCCGGGGCAAGTTGCAAGGAAGTGCGCGGCTAGTTCGGCCTATGTTCTACCTGACGCCAAAAGTTGGCGCAATAAATCATGCTGGCAATTCCTTAGTTTTCAGGATAGAGGACGTACGGCCACCTTTATGCGGTGTGTACGAGGCAACTTACGGCCATTTGGGAGCCCGATTTCGTTCCTTCAGGATGCTGAGGATCCTTCGCCACTATACCAGTTGAGGCCTGAGAAGCATTCGCTCACGGCATGTCCAAACCAGCCAATTACACGCCTGACAACGCCGCTCTTCTGGCCGCTCCATGGACAGTTGTGCAGCTGGTAAGATTCAGTTTGTGCAGGAATTTGTTGTGTTTGGGAGAAGAACTCTTTCCTAGCTAACAAATATGCCACAGTCCCAGCGTGATGTTTCGTCGCAAATTCCCATCAATCACGTTGCCCATCCAGGCGTCTATGTGACCTCTGTTTGTTTCGGCAATGGTAGATATGGGGAGCAGGATATGGTGAAATGCATTTCGAACCTTTTGGCGCTTGACTATCGTCGTTTTCATGTCGATCTATACTGGTCTGCGGACCACGGCCGGTGGACTTTTTGTCCTGTTGCAGTCAATTCCCCTGCCCCTGCCCGTCCTGTGCCTGGCCCCTCGCCTGCCCAACCCGCTTCAGCTCTCACTGACCCTGGATCATACTCGTGCTCCGAGAATCTCGATATCTTCGTATTTCTCACTCTCCTGGAAAATTATTTTTCCGCCACTGACGATACGCTCAATGCCCATATGTTATATATTCTGCTTAATGTACATGTACATTCTGCTGTGCCTCCCGGCTCCTCTGACGAACCCACTGGTGCAGCTAGTCTTGACGAACTTCCTTCTGGTCAGGATCTTCTTGGATCACGTTTTAATGAAGCTTTAGGCCCGTACATGTACACCCCCAAGCAACTTAACGAAGAGAGAGCAAACCTGAACCGGTCGTGGTACTCTGTTCCTAAGTTTGCCTATCCCATATCAGAATATTTCACGACGCGCAGAGACTCGAAAGGTGCCCATAGCACTCCTGATGGCTGGCCATGCGAAAGCTACGTTGAAAGGCGGCGTCTAAAACGATTTCTGGTTGGCTGGGGCACTGTCGATCCTGAAATGGCGAACTATGATTTCAACAGTGACCGCGATCTTATTTTCCCAAGGGACTCGCTCGCAGCGTCTCAAAAAATTGGCATGTCTAATAGTAGTGATGCGAGTGGCGGCACTGTAATCGAATCAGGGTGCCTATTCGACCCTAAATCAACGAACGTCGCTCTGAGCGTTTCATGGCCCGAATCAACCATCGGTGAACGGTATGATTCACACCCTCTACATTTATTGTGTAGCAACTTGATGGCCTGTGGCATCTCACCCATTCTAAATGCGCCACTCTCCAATGTGACCGCGGACGAGGATTTTAGACCTTATGAAAACGCTTCGCAATCTTCGTCGTGGGCCTGGGCGCAGGGCGAACCGAATCCAGATGACTCTCCCTCAGATCTATTTTTATCTGACCTCAGATGTGCTCGGGCCGACGTTTCTTTCAAGGGACGTTGGTTCCCCACAAAATGCTCCGACGATCTCTATGGCGCATGTCGCGTTGGAAATGAGCCGTTTCAATGGACCCTGACACGTGAGCGAGTTTCCTATGAAGCGGTCGCGGTTAACTGCCCCGAGAACTCAACCTTTTCCGTGCCCCGTACAAGCCTCGAGAACACCTATCTCTACCACTACATCAGCTCTCTACCCAAGAATGTACTCGACCCGTCGTCTGATGACCATGACGAGCGTAGTGTCTGGATAGACCTTAATTCACGCGATGTGCCCACTTGTTGGGTATCCGGTGGTCCCGATGCCCAGTGTCCGTACGAAATAGACGAAGCTGCCGTTCAAAGGCGGACGGTTCTTGTGCCTACAATTGCAGCCATCATTGTGTTGGTCATTGCCGCGTTGACAATATTCGTCAAGTGTAATTCCAATCGCAGGAATTCCAGGCGGAAAAGGGTTATTGAGGGATGGGAATACGAAGGTGTTCCGTCCTAGTACATATGTTATACCCCACACTTCGATGGGGTTGCTTTACCAGTTGATATGGTCTACATTTTTTGTTGTATTGTTGTATTGTTGATATTTTTGACATTTTTGGACATACTTCTTTGCATATATTTGCCTTGACATATTATTTTTTCTGATTCGTATATATAATACCTATTTTGTATTAAACATTTCACTTTGTATAGGATTGGTCGGAGAGGGCCAAGGGAAGGGTATTTTCAAACCATCTATCTATCAGATCAAAGCCTTCTATTTAGTATACAGAAAAGCCACTGTACAATTAAGGAAAATATGTTATACAATCCTCATTCCTCACATTGGACAGTGCATCGAAATGCGGTATTTCCATCCCACGAATACACCAGAATCTCACGGCAAAACCTCCAGCATTTCCTCTACCCGCCCAAATTTCTCCCTCACTTTCCCCGCAGCTTTCCCCCTTTCGATCTCCGCCCGGTCGATCCGTTCCCAATCTTCCCAACTCGTCGGACGAAGTCCCAGCTCCCGCGCTGTGGGAAGCACCCCTTCCCAACCAAGACCCGAACTTCCACCTTCGGATGAATTAAGGAACGCATGCCCATGACTACTCGCATTATGTGATGACCAATCAGCTGCAATCGCATCAGCGGTATCAAATGCGTCTGTCATCGTCGACGCGATGACGCCAGTAGGGCCCCTCTTTACCCACCCAGCACAGTAAAGGCCAGGTACCTGGGTAGCCTCGTAATCACCGGACAATTCGGCAGTTCCGCTGTCAGGCATGGGAGGTGTTGAAATCACGCGCCCCTGGCCGTCATTAGGGATTATACCGCGCGAATAGTTGAACTGGATATCCAAGTCCTCGAATCCTGGAAGTGGAAGGGATTGGTATCCGATGCTCCGGAAACATGTGCTGGTAGGGATATCGATGTGAGCAACGTGGCCGTCATCTTGGAGCAACGGGGCCACTCTTGTGGTCGGGGAGAACGGGTCCGCTGGGTCGAGTTGGTTTCGAGAGAATTTCATGTATGAAAGAACATCTGGATGCGATGGCGAGCCGTGGAAGGAGTGTGGTGAGAGAAGGAAATCGAGGGACCAGGATTTGGAAGCGTCTTGTGGTTTTGTGAGAGTTCCTTTTGCGAGGAGCTGGGTTATGCGCTTTTGGACTCTTGGGAGGGATTTGATGCTTGACTCAGGAGGGAAGAGGTGCTCTGGAATAGGCTCAAAGGAGACCGAGGGGAGCTGGAGGATTTCTCGTACTTCTTTAATCGTGAATGCGGCCTGGGAAATAATATTTTCAATTATACATATCGTCATAAAACTGAAGAGCCTGGGGTATGAATGAATATCCCTACCTGCATAGGACCCCGTCGCCCGACCACTCTGACCCTCTTGATTTTGCTCTTTGCCAATTCTTCCAGCGCGTATTCCGACATATCCGTCTTTCTCAAGACATCAACGTCTGTTAAAAGCACTCTCGCAACATCCATGGCTACATTTCCCTGCCCAATCACCACCGCATCCTCTCCAGAAGTCAAGTCTGGAGCCAGATCTCTGTATTCGGGTAGCCCATTGTACCAGGCAACAAAGGCTCTAGCCGAGTATATACCGCGTATAGTCTTTTCCCCGGGAATTCTAAGTTCTTTATCCTTCGAGGCCCCGTAGGCAAAGAGTATAGCATCGTAGTGTGGCTTGAGAGAGCGCAAAGGAAGATCCACCCCCAGATCAATGTTACCGATAAAATTGAATCGCGGGGATGTCGCAACTTCTGTAAATTTCTCCTGGCAATTCTGTAGCAATTGGATACGAGAAAATAATATGCACAGTTAGCACAGTTCCTATTGTATTTACAACCCGTTTATTCTCTTGTATCCTGCAGAAGTGGGAGTTTGCGCACATACTTTCACCTCCGGATGGTCCGGCGCAACGCCAAAACGGACCAGCCCAAATGGGACCGGGAGCTGCTCATACATATCCACAAATGCATCTTCAACCTTGGACATTAGCCTGTATGCCGCATAGAAACCAGCAGGCCCTGATCCAACAACTGCGACCCGCAGCGGGCGACGGCTTTGGACCCCATTACTGCTAAATTGCTTTCTCTGCAGGACCCAAGGAGTGTGTATTCTCGTGCGCGAGGCATAGAATCTGTTGGAATGGGAAAAGCAGCGAGCGCATATGTTCGGAGTACGAGATATATTCATTGTGAACGTAGCGAGTGACATTTCATAGTGGTTAAATAATTTAACCATGAACAGGGCGCCGCAGAATGAGGTCAGCCCTATGACAGTTGCACCAGTTGCCGAGGTCCTTATCGGGGTCGTTGCCGCGCCAACAATCGGCGGCTGAGTCCTGTACACAACCAACGCCACAACAGCAACCAACACCCCCTCCGCCCTCAGCGCCAGCGGCATCCCATGGCCCATGACACAGTTACATCTATATCCCCATTCCTTTTTGCAAACAGACTTAACAGACTTAACAAACATAAAAACAGCACATTCATTCATTCATTCGTATATAAATATTCACTCATTTTATACTCTTGCTCTGTCGGTCTCCCGTCGCGGCCATGGGACGAGTAGAGCCGCCGTTCATGTATGACCCGCCCTCCCGCAACCGGTTCTCTGGTATTTCAGATAACTTCGATCCGAAGGCTGTGACGCGGGCAAGCTGGACTCCGCGCGAGCCTCGAATGGAAAGAAATGGGCCCTTGGTGAATTTCAACAAGCATCCAGATTCTGTAAGGCCTCCATTGGTCATCAACCTCAGGCAAAACAGGCACGGGCGTGCAGCTAACATTTTGCGCAGTATGTTGTGATTCCGGATGGAAAAATTAATAAGAAAACAATGAGCCCGAAGACTAAAGGCAGGGTGAAGTACACGAGAATCTTTCAATTGGTTTTGAGAGTATGTGCTTTGATCGGAGCGCTGGGAGTGCTGTTCTGCGTGATATGTATCAATAACACCGCTGGCGCAGTGTCGTGGATGATCCGTGTAGCAGTATGTGCTTGGTTTTCTCTAATAATACCGTTTTTACTATTTACTGACTGCGTGGCATAGCCTGGTGTGGCAATTCTACATACTATATACGCGATCTACCATCTATCTCGGGCTTCTGCTGCGCGTACCCCCGCTTCGTCCGCGAGCTATATGCTGTTCGCGTCTGTTATGGATGCTGGGCTTATTCCACTCTATGTTTTCACGGGTATCATAGCTCGAGTCGAACACACTAGCGGGACATATGGCTGGGGTACATTGTTCAAAACTAAATTGGCAGCGGAGAAAATCATATATGCGACATTTCTTGCTTGCTGCGTTACCGCGGGCGTGCATCTTGCATCCTTGGTTATATCCCTCTATCTGGCTGTTATATTCCGCAAAATCTCCAAGCTCCCGCCAGACATGAATCCATTGGAAGATAACCTAACTTCACGCGGTCACAAGCGCACAAAATCTAACATTGCAGAGATCGCAGAGAAACACATGAGCGACAGCACGATCGCTTCTTCGAATTTTAACCGCGGATCTCTCGCAAAAGAACAGTTGATGACTCCTACGCGTAGCGTGCCTTTTATGCACACACGCGCTGATTCTGTCGAGGATATTGGCGATAGTCCAAGGCAATCCTTCTATTCAGCGCAATCTCACCGATATTCACGCTCAGACCTCCCGAGCCAGCAGGCACGCCAGTATGAACAATTTCAGCATACTCCAGTCGGTATCGCACGGACAATGGCGCGGGGTCGCGGC
Organism: Blastomyces silverae; assembly: GCA_001014755.1. Classification (NCBI taxonomy): domain Eukaryota; kingdom Fungi; phylum Ascomycota; class Eurotiomycetes; order Onygenales; family Ajellomycetaceae; genus Blastomyces; species Blastomyces silverae. The sequence goes on along the minus strand of LDEV01001855.1, from coordinate 27,436 downwards.
GGTACTTCATCTCGCCCTCAATCTGTTATCATAAACACTCCCCCCAAGTCTGAGGACTCGCGGCCGGCATCTCCTGAAACAGTTTCCCGTGATCCTAGTGGTACATCATCAGTATCCCAGGGAAACTGGGTTGTTCACCCGTCATCCCCATCTCCTCCATTGCACGCCGACCGAGTTTCTCCGTTGCCCGAGATGCTCGGAAAGGATCTAGGTGTGAAGGATTGGGAGGACACGAACGATTCATATGAATTTGATCGGAGTGGCACAGTCATCAAGCATCGTAGCAAGGATAATTACAGTCCACTGAGCTACTACGATGATGATGAAAATATATACGACAAAGAACATACTGAGAATTTGTATGTCTATGAACATGATCTGGGCGATAACCAGGGCGGCAACAATGCCTATGAGGGTGTACAGGATGATAATATAGCATCTGTGGCAGCCATTAATCCACTGGAAATGAACCCTCCAACACCACGGCCTTCCGAGCAGCAACAGCTCAACTCGTATGGCAAGACAGGCAGTATCCGTCGCATTGCATTGACAGACGTACCGAACCCGTCACTCAACAGTCCACGATACTCAACCCCAGTCAAATCCCAAAATCACGGCGATGTCGAACCCACTTACGAAATACCTTCACCTTTCGACATCAAGAACGACGCCCAGACCCCCCAAGGCTTAGCTCCAAATAGTGCTGCGAAAAATTCCACCCCAAGCAAAAAACGATGGACGCTGAGGGGCGGTAAACCCTCTGCCTATGAATCTCTTCAAGCGGATGATGACAGCGATGATGGTCGCGATGCCAGCCCTGCCCACCGCGATAGTGATCGCAAGGGGCGTGTGGTGAGCAATTCCGGCATTGATTTGGGATCAGGTTTTGGATCTGGCTCTCCTGGCTATGGTAGTTATATTGCCGGATTGGGCGTTGGGAGGAGACGGGATGTTAGCGGGAAAGTGGCGGAAGAAGGGCGAAGTGGTGGAGTTAACACGGTCGCTGAAGAGAAGGAGAAGACTGCTGTGAAGCCGAAAGGACGACGGCTTTCGAAGTCGGGCGGTAGTGAGATTAAGGCTGCTGGGTGGGTGCGTTTTAAGGGGTTATGAATGCTCTCGCCATTCCCACCTGCCCCCCCAGTTTGTTTTAACCTGGGCTTTTTTTTTATATTCGACCAACGGACCAGTCTCCTTGTTCAGTTCATGATTCTTCTGTTTCTCTGATCTACTCATCGCTTCTTGTTTGATCCTCCCCCATTTCTAACTGCTTTTCCTAGGACGATAACAAACGGCGTTGAAAAATATTCCCCCTCCTTCTCTGCTTTATATGGATTTTTGTTATGATTTTGGCTTCTTATATTCCCTATCTTCCCCTTCGCGTTTTGTATCATTTTTTCTTTGATTTTCTTTATTTTTGTGTCTTCTTGGCCAATTTTGGGTGGGATTTATGACTGTGACGAGCACGCGAGGAATATGCAGTTATGGGCCAAACTTTGGTTTGATTGATTTCCAATGTATCTTTTTAGGTAGTTAGTTAGAATATTAGTTTCTGGTACCCAGTGTACCCTACGATATTGCATGAACAACGAGCATTTGGGACACCTACAATAACAATTCTTAATTGTATACAAGGGAGTTACCTAGGTACAGTACATCTTATCACTTGATGCATCCAAAAAATTGAGACGCCATGAACACCCTGCAATGCATTGAAAATCAAAGTAGCATCTGCTCTCTCAATGGCCCTTCTAATTTAACCAACACAGCCAACACAGAACGAAACAAACTGTTGAAAACTATATTCTCCAAAATCTCTCCTCCGAAGCGACTATATTTCTCTTTGCAAAAATCTCACTATCCGCTTCTTCGTGGAGAATCAGCATACCCCTCGAATCAAGCATTCTCTCCGGCATAACGTCTCGTAGATAGTCTTTATCGACGGGGGGCACATGCTTTGTCCATTCCGGCCCGGTCTCTGGAGTGTAAGGGGCATACGGATTGTTCACACCGTCCCAAGGCCCAGGAGGGACGTTATTCTCGTCTCGCCTCAAGCCCTTGCTGAGTTTAAAATTGAAAGCCTCAGGCATGGACTCGACAAGGCAGGCAAGAATCGCATAGCGGATGGGGTCCGGGTCCTTTGGGTCAGGGATGCGCTCTAGCTTCCAGGAACGTTCACTCCGGTACCAAAAGTATTCAACTTCGTATCCGATTACCACATTCATGCTATCTCCAGCCATTGCAGCCTCGTACATGCGATACAGGGAGCGCAGGGGGGTATCATGCGAGCACCAGAGTGGAATTCCTTGCATATTTTTGAGGTCGCTTTCACACCGCCGTGTCCAGCACAGGGATGGATTGTCAGCCAAGCGCAGAGGAGGGAGAGGCTCGGGTATTGGATATGACCATGAGGTCAGAGATGCAGGTAAAAATAGACGCAGCAGGGCAAGATATGGGCGCTTGTTTCGATGGCGAAGACGAACAATACTTCCTCGAAGCTGCAATGGGCTCTCTATAGATCGCCACACGCACCACTTCCGTCTCCACCAACTTAATTTGCGGCGGGGGCGTTTGGGAGGAGAAGTCATAGCCGGTGACTCTTCCTTGGGCACGGGTATTCGACGGAGACTAGCGATGGGGATGGGGGACGGACATCCATGGATATTTTGATAATGGATATTTTGATAGAGGTTCAGCTGGGGGAACATTGAGATGGGGAGATGATGCTTTGGGCTTGGCGGAGAAGATTAGTTAAGCCGTGGCTTGGCAAAGCTTCATCATCATCATCCAGGGAGCAGAAGTATGTATGTATTGTATTGTACGTACATACATATCCAGTTCTATACCTACATACACCTACGGGTACGGATTATGTGATTAAATATTGACAAGTGCGCTTGGCATGGTTACTGAGTACTGTACATGTATATATGTACATCATCATTATGTACCTTTTGCAACATGGTGGGGAATGTATTCTTGGCGCGCAACTACTCATGGTTCTGATTGGTTGATTGATGGCTTGATGTGCTGGCAGTGCTGGCTTCTGATTGGCTGGTGGTTTACCTCATTGAAATTTTGATGGATTTTCAAACTTGAGATCATGTGACATGGATATATATGTTTGAAAGTGCTTGACACACTGAGTTCAAATCTATATTTCTTTTTATTGTTAGTCATCAATCTCATAGGCTATTTCTTCTGCTTGATCTCTTGATCTCTTGATCTTTCATTATATATATATTTCTTTTTATCATTAGCTGTCAGTATTCCTTTTTATCATTAGCTGTCAGTTATATATATATTCTTTTTTATCATTAGCTGTCAATCTCATCTGCTATTCTTTTGTTTATATACATACTCTGTCATCATGACTGTTGTTTCAAAGTCTACTCTAAAGACTATTTCTTCATTCTCTTTCTGTCATTGCTGAATGCAACTGTCTGACTGTAATTTTCTTTACTGCAAGGTGCTTTCAGCTTCTCTAGATGTTGAAGAACTTGCTGCTGAATGTTATTGATCTGCTGTCACATACTGTCAGACTGATTTGAGTATAGAGTCTTTTATCTCTTTTTGTTATTTTGTTGATTTTGATTTGAAGGCTTCACTGATGTGTATAGCATGTGAGAAGAAGAGCTCTGAAAGTGTGGAAAAAGAGTAATAAAGAATGAGAGTGAGAAACTTACTTATATCAGATTCACTGTTAATTCTCAGCTGCTTCATTATGAGATTTGAGATAGATGAATTGATTGTGCAGTACTTGCTTTACACTATACACTATGACTGATTTAGATTCTTTTACACTGCTCTTCTTGTCTATTGTGAATATTTAAAATGTGTTCTTGCTCTTCATCTTGATGATATTTTTATTGAATTCTGTAAGTTTGAGAATTTAAGATGTGATCTGCTGCAATCATTCTCTTCTGTCAGATCTGCTTAATATCATTGACTCTGAGATTGTATGCTAAGTACTGTGATTCATGCAGATCAGCTGTTTGTTCTACTCTCTGTGATTCTCATGATAATGCTTGAGTGTCTACTGCCTTATCATTTCATTCATTTTCTACTTCTACTCTTTCACAATTCTTCTTAGTTTTGATGACAAGCTCTTCTGTTTTGATAATATTGACTCTTACTTCACTCACTTCTTTAACATCTATATTAACTGCTGAATCTTCTGTTAAAGAACTTGCTATAGAATCTCTATCTGTCTGTGTTCCTCTTCACTAAGTTCTCTGACTCTCTCAGTTCTGCTTCAATGATGATTGTGAACAAAGAATTGCAGATACTTGCTATTCTTGATGTACTGATTGCTGAGGTGAGAGCTGATGACTACAGAACAATTTGAGTGAAACAGTTTCAAATCTATGTCACTGTGACAAGGCTTTGCTCTCTTATTCACATATCACAAGCTGCACATCTTGCACTGAAGGTGACAGTGATTTGCTCTCAATTGAGAATCTGTGAGATAATCTTGATTCTGTTGATCTGGCTCTGTCTGTGTCTATTATTAATACAGCTGATTGAGTGAAACATATCTGTGATGCTATGAATGTGACATGCTCTCACTGTAAGACTCTATTTTGAGATCAGAAGCTTTCAAAAAGAGATGCTCAGTTCACTAAATACTGCAAGAATGATGATCTTGATATGGCTGAATTCTCTGATCATCAATCAATTTCAGAATCTTTCTTGAATTTCTCATTGCAGTCACTGCTTAGTGACAATAGCACTGATGAGGCCAGTCAGTGAGCTAAGCTCTTTTGCTGATATATCTGGCTCATTAACTCAAGGCTTGTCTTTACATCTGTTTCAGTAACCTGATCTGACTGGCTTCAGCAGAGTGAGCACAACTATATATATCAGATTCAGAATGCTTTGTATCATATGCAGAGGTCTCTAACTGCTTCTTCAACTGAAATTTCTTTCTTTGCTCAGCTCTATTTCTTGAATTCACAGCAGGCTCTTGAGCATTGAGTGTTGAACTTGCCTAATAAACATGTGCTTAAGACTCTTTTCAGTGAACTGAACAGCTATATTCAAGAGAAAAACTCTTACTACAAGTTCATATTTCAATCTCATCAGGTTCTAACTGACAATAAATCTCTTGATTATATGTGTCTGAACCTCTGTATGTGATTTGTTCAGAATAAGAATCAGAGTTACTGCTATGATCTGCCTGTCAGTCAGATCAATGCTGAGATTGCTGACTTTGTCTCTGATATTCTCACTGAGTATGCTGATGTAAGATATTGAGATGTTCTACTCTATCTCTGCACTGCTTTATTTGATCTGTCAGGTGATGACTTCTTAGAGACTGTTGAGGATTTGAATATAGAGTCAGCTCAGAATGTAAGTCACTGTTGATATAGCTTCATTCACTTTGAGCATTCTCTGTATCTGTCTTTGCATTATGTTCTTTACTATCTCATGGGGAGCTGTGGCTATAGTTATAATACTGTCTTATCAGGCTTAACTGCTGCTGATAAGCTAACTAGATCTTTTTCTTCATCTCTTATCTATTAGCTCTTTTTGATTGTTGTCATTTAGCTAATCTATTCTTATTCTTCTGCAGGTGAAACTTGTATCTATGACAAAGTCTCTATCTGTATGTTCTATTGCTGGCATATCTTTTCTTATATTGATTCTTTTAACATTCTTCATTGTGAGGGGATGTTATTTCAACAGTATATTGTGAACATCTGGCTGTTGTGTGAGATGCAGCAGTTGCAGTTCTATCACTGAAATCAACAGTCAATCTGTGCCAATCTCTATGAGAGTACTCAGAATGAGATTGCTGCTGATGTGAACTCTTTCTATTCAGACCATCAGATCTTGTTCATAGCCTTTCTTAAATCAGTCTGCAATATGCAGAAACACTATCAAGATTCAATGTCTATTGTTCAGCACTTCAGTAAGCTGATCTTCTTCATCACTTTCACTGCAAATCTCAATTGATCAGAAATTGAACAGAAGTTGATCTGAGGTTTCAATGAGCAGCTGATGCAGAAGTGAAGTGATCAGCTAGACTTAGTGACTTGTGTCTTTAATATGAAGAATAACATCATGGTTAATGACTTTCATGCTGATCACTTTGAAAAATACTGTGTCTATATTCAGGTGATTGAGTGGCAGAAGTGAGAACTGCTACATTCTCATTCTCTTTTCTGAATAGAGAGGCTCTGAACTGATCCCTGCTATATAGATGGTATTGTCTGTGCTGAGATGCTGAACTGTGTACACTTTTCATATCTTCATGATGTTGTTCTTAAAATCATGATTCATCATCTCTGTGATTCTGTCAATGAACTGTCTAATGCTCTCTGTTATCAGAATGAGAATGACAGAGAACAGTCATGCAGCAAAGGCTTTCTCAAACCTTTTCAAGCTGTCACTGAGATTGTAAGCAGTCAATATGTGATATACTGCTGCTGTGATACCTGCTGTGCTCATGTATCTCATTGAGATTCTGATTGCAATTGCTGCAGTGAAACTACTGAGATCATCAATGAGAATATTGTGCTCTACAGCTTCTATCTCAGCTTCAAGTATCAAGTGCATATCAATGTTGAAGTGTGTGCTTCTCTGCAGGTCATTCACTATATTCACAAGTATATACACAAAGAGTCTGACTGTGTCATGATGAAATTTGATCTTGAGAGTGCTGATGAAATCAAGAAATACATATTCAGCTGCTACATCAGTGCTATGAAAGGAATCTGAGAACTTCTGAAGTATCTGATTTATTCTCATGATCTGTCTGTGCTGCAGTTGTCTGTACATCTTTCAAATCAATATACAGTTGTATGAGAAGATAATCAAACTCATGAAGAAGTTCAGCTGAGTATAAATGAGCAGATCTCTCTACTGCTTGAATTCTTCAAGCACAATCAGTCTAATTCTTCAGAGAAGCTTCTATACATGGAGATGTCAACACACTATACTTAGAATCAAAAGTAAGATACAACTTCTTTATATATTCTGCTAAAATATTGCTAACTTTACATAGAATGAAGGCCTGAAAGAAAAGATCTTGACAGAGTAAGTAGATTGATTGAATGTATTCTCTTTCTCTCTCTCAAAGAGCCTATTATGTTCAGTGTCTCTTAACTGTCATTTGAGGTTCAAAGAGCTTCAAGAATCTATGAACAATCAATGATGTGACTTATAACAGCTTTCAAGATGCCTGCTATGCAGTGAGTATTCTTATCTCAGACAATGATTGAAACTTCTGCTTTGATGAAGCTCAGAATCTTCAACCAGAACTGTCTCTCTAGTTCATGTTTGTATCTGCTTTGATTTATGAGAGTCTGAGTGAGGAAATCATGTCTCTGATCTGAAATAAATACTTCACTGATTTTTGCAATGATCTGCTGCACTGTATTGAGCATCAGAACCTTGTCTATTCAGCTGTCTGAGATGTTGACAAGGCTGCTAAGAATCTTAGTCTTTTTCTGCTGCACTGTCTTCTGCAACATGAGAAGGTGAGTCTTTCAGATTATGAGCTCTCAATGTATGAGCATAATTGATTCAGTGAGAAGGTGAAAGACAACTCTCTGATCAGAGCAGAGCTTGTATATGACTGTACTGAATTGATCTGTCTTACTGAAGAACATGAGGCCTTGCTTAATTGAGATCAACAATTGGCTTATAATATGATTCTAATGTCTTTATGAGATAGCTCTGGCTACAGCAGAGCTCAGTTTTTTCTCAGTGAGTCAGAGAGAATAGATAAGATCTTTCTATATTGAACACTCTGCAAATGCTTAAGAAGTGAAGAGTGAATCATTCTTTGTATGGCATTTATCAGTATTGTGTTCACTCTTCTATCTGACAGTCATACAGTGCATAAGAGATTCAAGATCTCAATTTCAATATTATTCAATTCAATCTGCAAAATCTCATCATCATCATAGCTGAGTGAACTGCTTTGAGAAGTCTATCTTCTGATATGAGATGAAACTTCAATGATCTCTGCAGATGTGTTCAATGCTGTTGATCAGTCTCTGCAGAATATTCATTGCTGTTGCATGTCATTCAGAGACCTTTCTACAGTCTTCAGCAGAGACTTTCAGTAAGTTCTTTCTGTCATTCTGTGTGAATCTGCTCAGAATGTGATCAACATCATCATGCACAATTTCATGATCTGACTGCATCTCAGCTCATTTAATCTGCATGAGAATATGTGGCTCTGCAATGCCACATCTGACAATATTATCTTTGCTCAGTGACTGAGTCAATTGACAGTTGATCTGACCTGTCATGATGTTATCAATCTTCTCTCTGAGATATGTGTAGTGTTCAGCTTCATCACATTCATTAATCAAGTATATCTCAATCTTCTCACTCAGTATGAGAATCATCATTATTTTCAATTCTGTGCTATTATCATCATCTTGAATGACAATGTTTATCAACTGAATGAGTATTTTCTATCACAGCTGTCAGATAATGTTATTTGATGTTTCACTGATGATTTCACAGAGATGAACAGTGAAAATCATGAGAAGGTCTCTCAGGAGTTTCTTCATAAGTTAGATACTGATAGTCTCTCACTTTCTATCTTACATCTTAAGATTGAAGCTTCACTTATGCTTCTTCAGAACCTTAATCTCTCAGAGAGGCTTTGCAATGATACTCACTTAGTGCTGCAACAGGTGATCAATCAGTGCTTACAAGTGATCATTAATGATGAAGAATTTGATGATCAGATTCACTTACTTTATCAGATTCAATATAAGTGTTCAGATGAATTTCTCTATAAGATTTACTGACATCAATTCTTCATGAGACTAGCATTCACAATGACTATTAACAAGACTCAGAGTCAATCATTGAATGATGTTGAAGTTGATCTTCAATCAGTGGCTTTTTCACACAGTCAACTCTATGTGACATTATCATGAGCTACAGATGTGAGCTGAGTGACAGTTCTTTTAAAGCAGGAGGCTGGGAGAATCATGTCAAATATTGTCTATTCAGAGATTCTTAAATACATCACTTCTCTCTCATCTCATTCTGAATCTGAAGATTCTTCTTGATTATATTCTTTACTCTCTTAATATAAATTGTCTTGAAATCAATCAATTATCTTTTACTTTTACTTTTTTTTCACTCATTTTATTCTCTTTTGCAAAATATGTCTTTCACATGTTTAAATGCTGTCTGCTTTATGATCACTCTCTTGATCATTGACAGTGTCTCTCTTGAGAGCAGTGTCATGAATCTGAAGTTTCATGACATGATTGATCTCATCTGTGATCTGACTATTTCTGATGTTATCTCTGTGAAAGAGATCAAGATCTTTGTTTTCTACTGCAACTCTGAACATGTGATCTTCTCAATCAATGGTTTTGCAGATGAGTCTGGCCAGCTGTTTATTAACTATAATGACAATGATGTCTGCATGATGTCATTCACAGTGAATTGTCTGTGTGTTCAACCTGATGATTCTTTGATCAATGAGTATAGTGAAGTCTTCATTGATATGATGAACTCTTGCCTGTGTGTGATGAGTGTGGTAAAAGTGGTTTCACTGAAGATAAATAAGATCTGAATCTTCACTGTGAAGATCAATGTCTATTATGACAATGAATATTGTGAATTTGATATTCATTGTGTTCTGCCTGAAAATTGATGTTGAATAAAGACTCTTCTGCTCTGAATGAACTGCTCTTGCTATATCACTGATCAGATTGTGAGCCTGTACTGTTATGAAGAATGTGATTCCTCTTTGATTCATCTGAGTCATCTGTTCTTCCTCACAGCTGTTCTTGATAATAACAACTCTGCTGTCTCAAGCTTTGCTGAATCTGTGCTGGGAACTCTAAGATAAGTAAGCCTGTCTGTTGTTGAAGCTTTAATGATTCTAATCATGTTTTAATGATATTATAGAGGTGTCAAATGCTTCTGCTGTACAAACATTCTCACAATCCCTGCTAAATGCTCTCAGATTGATCAAGGTTCATCAACACTGATACAAAGTTCAAATTCAATTGCTTCACTGTTGTTCATCTCTGAGGAATTTGGTAATACTGAGACTGAGGATGGAATGAGTAAGTGACTGCTCTGATTCTTGAAGTCTGCTATACTGAATGAGCTGCTGTGACTGCTCAAAGTGTCATCTTCACTGCACACTTCTGAATTGATATCTTTCTCTTTGAAAGATTTCTCTTTGAATAGTAGTGAGATGGAGATTGATTCTGAGGATTTGAGTAGCAGTAGCTCTGACAGTGACTCTGCTGATTCTTTTTCTGATTCTGACTTAGATACTGACTCTTCTTTCAATACAGAGAACTCTAAAAATAAGAGAAAGAGCTGTATCAAAACCAGAACTAGATAGGTAGATAGTGTACATATTAGAGTATTATCTTCTTATCTTTTTCAATAAAAGGTTGTTCTTTTCAACAAAGGACTTTAAGGAATGAGATGATACTTAATGAATATTAAGCACTGTAAGTACTGTGACTGTCAATCTTACTGAACTCTCTATACACAAATTATAGTCAAGGGTGGATGAGAAGAGGGTGGATGAAAGTATGAAGATCTCTACATGTTAAGCATCAAACAATTGTAATATGTCAGAGACACAACTACTACTGCCCTATGTGGAAGAGGATATGAAAAGGCTTAGATTGCTAAGCTTAAATTGCTATATATTTTAGAGTTCAGTAGATTGGCAATGCAGTTCAATCTTACAAAATATTAAAAGGTTGGCACCGCGGCGACGCCGCGGCGT
>LDEV01001855.1:427-16563 GCA_001014755.1 Blastomyces silverae | reverse complement strand
GGCGTTCGAATTTCTTGTGTAATGTAATGTACATACATACCTTGATCAGGTAAGGCTGACGCTAGAGTCTGATTGAAATACTGCAGAGTGCAGAAACTTGACCAACTACGAGCACTGGCAACGCACCTGCTTTCCCATGTTTGCGCGCCGGCTTGGGAGCCACACGGATATTTCCCCCCAGGATCTTCCGCTGCGGGGCACAGGCGTATGACATACATATACACACTGTACAGTGCATGTATGTAGAAGTTGCAATCTGCAGTCGTCCATGCTCAATGGTTTAGATAGAAAACAAATGGTGTGGCAGCTTCGCTCTTTCAGATATGCAAAGTGCAATATTTACTACTGATTATTTCAAAGCCTATCAGAGTATCAACAAACCCCAACGGGACCATTCCTATCATAACCGCCTCCCCGCCACCACAAGGCGAAGCATTAGGGGTCTACCTATCCTCAAGTCACAAAAGTTCCACGAGGGGATCCGAAAATTTGAAGTCATGGAAGATAGAGGGGTGGTTCTGGACAAGGATAAAATGAGTCAAGGTAACTAAGGGAAATTAACTGATACTTTGAAACCATCGCTGACAGAAACACAATAGGGCTCGAAGCGTTGGATAAGGCATTGGGGGAAGATGAAATGATATACGCATTTACTCCCATCACGATGGTCTCCCCGGGCGGCTATCTCGCAGTTTCATATTTTCAAAATCGCCCGACAACGGAAGACATCGATGTGATTATTGAACCGGAACACTCTTCTGATAAGGAGTTGCTTCGCAAGCTGCGAATTGCTATGGCGATAGTGGGGAGAGACTTGGGCTTCGGGAAAAAATGGATAAATGACTCAGTTGCGCTATTCGTCTCTCAACCTGCTCGCAAGTCCATATTTGAGGATGCGGAAAAACAAAACATTGTTCTCTGGTCTGGTGAGAATTTACGCATACTGGCGGCACCACTGGAGTGGGGTTTGGAGACAAAGCTCCGGCGACTCTCTACCAAGCCTCACCATCAGAAAGCCGTCACCGATACCGATGATGTCTTGGTCATTTTGAACACCCTAATAGATCGAAATAAGGGGCCGCTAGGAAGAAATGCTGTTCAAAGGCTAAACAGAAATGGATTTGATGTCGCCATTGCGGAGCGTGTTTTGGATCGGATCGCAGAGGCATATCAGCAACGATATGGAAGTAGCCCGTTTTGCTAAAAAGTGGATGACTGCTTCAACTACCCCAATTTCACCGCTTCGGTGGTGGAATGCTCGGAATGTGTTTTACACATTATGTTTCGTATCAGTTTTGTGAGAGACGAGACGGAAAACATGCCTATATCTCATTTATCTTAAGATGCGTGACGATGGCTCTCAGCACTTCAGCTCTTTTCTTTCAAAGCGTTCATTCATTATGAGATACCCGATGTAAGCTGCATTGGCGGAGTGGCGAGCAGTGGGCACCTTTCACAGGAACCAATACTAGCAGATTGGAATATTAACTATCTGTTTGCCTGGCACTTTCAGATTAGTTAATTTCCAGCAGTTGATGAAGATTTGATTCAATAGCTCTCCTTTAAGTGCATTCTAGTACATTCTTTCTATTGAGTGAAGGATGGAATCGGTTCACTCCTCTGACACCGGATATATTCTACTTCCGCAAATATATCTCCCTATACTTTCTTCTGTTCTTCTTTTCTCCTCTTTTATTATACTGCGTCTGAGTACTTCATTGGTTTTACAGGCAACCTTAGCTCTCCGCTCTTAAAATTACAGTCTCACCGCCTATTCAAGCGAATCATGGTTCCCAACCGTGCCTCAAAGAAGGCAATAACCTGCTATTATTGGCACGATGGTAGATGCAAGTATACAGCGGATGCCTGCATGTATGCGCATCGCGATACCGACCAGGTTGCGAAGAAACCGCCGTCTACTGCCAAGTCTGGTATGGATACGATTTCCCTCTCCTTCCATATTGCTACTCTTTTCGGGTCTTGGGCTAGACACTTACCAGTATCAGAGACCAAATCAAACCAACGGGATACTATAGACCTAATTTCGTTGGTGGGTAATGACGATATTATAGAGGTTGCGGTATGAGTTGACGCCATGCACCCCTTGGGGAATAATACCATCTCGGTGCAATTATATTGCATATATGCTAAGTATTTCAATAGATTTCAAACGCTGCGACGGAGAATTCGCCTTCCAAAATTAAATCAACTACTCCAGCGGAAGGATCTGAATGCCTTACCTTGGCTGAAGCTGTTATCAGGGCCCTTCAGTCTAATACGGACTTCAATGGCATTAAGCACATGCTGGATACGAATCCTCCTGAACGTGTGCACAAAGCACTCAATAAAGGCATTGATGGGTTTTCTGCTATCTTTGAAGCAGTCAAGCGGAACGACCCCGATATTATAAAGCTACTCGTTGAAAATGGAGCCAATCCCAATGCAACAGAGCATAACTCTGATATCCCGCTTCTTGCATTTGCAATTTTACAAGAGGCAACAATTACAGTTGTCCAAACGCTCCTGAGCCTTGGGGCGAATCCTCATTCTATTCCTCGAGATTTGTGGGACGGAGGTAACTGCAAGACATTCGGCGATGATGACGAGTCACTGACTGGCGGCGACTCAACGCCCCTGACTCTCTGGTGCAGCAGTATACACTGCGCCTCACTTTTAAAACGAATGGACTTTGGTCTAAAATATCACCTTCTGGCCTCAAGCAAACTAATCCCTCTAACAAAGCAGGAAAGACAGAATGCTGATATACAAGGGACAATATCTCTCCTCCAGGCCCCATATTTCTTGATCGGACAGAGCCTTGCTATAAAACGCGTGACCGAATATGTCCAGTCTCATCTTTTACTTCCAAATAGTAACGGGCCATTATTGCTCGCGTTTGTCGGTCCTCCAGGCCATGGTCAGGTACAGCTAGCTACCCGTGTTGGCAAAGTAATATCTCTTAACGCAATTGTTACCCGCATGAAAAAGATGAACAAACGTTCAGTTACTGAACGTATAGCCTCTAAAGAAGTCTCCACTCGCCAGCCTGGCGGATTGGAAGTGGTGTATATCGATGACTTGGACAAAATCGGTCGTTCGAATCTGGTTACGCTCCTAGACGGTCCCCCGCAAGGTGAGTTTCTATAGATACTCATTTTACCTTAAACCAACAAGATCGAAGCCTACCGAGTTCTACTTCTTAAGTTTGATATAGAGCTATACCAAACTAACTCCTTTTTTTCCGAGCCACTCCAGGAACGGACTGGGATAAAACTAATAGTAGCACCCCCGCCAACTCGAAAACCATCTGTATTCTCTCTGTAACCGACGGCGAGACCACAATACTCGATTTTTACGCAAGATATCTGAGAAACGCCTCCAAGAGCGAATTACACTCAGCGCCCTGGAACGAACTGGACAAAGCGCTGAAAAAGGACCTCATAAAAAGTTATGGTGTATGTTTAAAAGATTCAACTTAATTCCCTTCGTCAGCGAATAATCAAAGCTATATAGCCTTAACTGAACAAAAACGAAATTATACAGTCCTCCCTAACTAGCCACGTCGATGCCATAATCCCATTCTTCCCCTACTCCAGCTCTGAAACCGATGTACTGGCGTACAAATATATTCACGACTTACGCTCTCGCCTGGCCACTACTACCGCCCCATGCGACAATGGCTACCCTGCAAAACCTGCAGCTACGAATGCATCCGTATTTCTAGGCCCGATTCATCTTGACCTTGAAGGCGATGACAAGGCGATCTGCACGTATATTGCGGAGAAGAGCTACGACATGAGCCTCGGGGAGAGATCTATTCAACAGGCAGTTATTAGGGAAATCCAGCTACCGATTATCGAGCAGTGGATGAAGAGGAAATCTGAGACAGAGGAGAGGTTGGAAGGACATGGACATGGACAGTCACAGGCCCAGGCACAGGGACAGGCGCAATGGTGTTCTGGGTTAGACCTGAGAAGACCATTTTCCTCTTCTTCCAACTCTATTTCCGGCAGTGCACATGCCCTGTCCGCTAAGGGGGTTACCAAGGCCGTTGTTAAGTTGCTGGCGGCCAAGGAGTATCCTGACTTCATGGGGCTTGGGAGGAATGGCCGTGCGTCAATTTCAGTATCTCTCGAGTAGGTAAGTTTGGATCAAACTAAACTAGTAAACTAGAAGAGCGTGGTGACAGTGATTTTTTTTTCTTTTTTCACTTTTTTTGCTTGGTTGGAAAATGGAAAGGCATATTCCCGTTACCATCCAGATGTCTGACCATGAGGGATGTCGTTGTTCCTTCGAGCATGGAGACGATCTCTCCTGTTAAGTCCGAGCTGAGGCCCCGAATATACTCCAGCAGCCCTTCTGGGGGAAGCCTTATGCGGTGTACTGAACAATCATCCGAGGTTAGGGAGGGAAGTCCGCAGGACGGAGGCAGCTTGATGGAAAGAATGCGCGGAAGATGGTTACTATGGTAGGTAGTTACTTGCTATTTTTGAATTTTTTATCTGCTCAGGAACGTGGACAAAGGAAAAGAAACTTCGCCCGAAAACTGAATTGGATGGAGGGGAGATGTCTTATCTGAAATTGCGAACAGGAGAGGGAGTTTTAGCAATAGGGAGAGCTGGATAATGAGAATATTTAAGTGAATCAAATTTGACACTGATGGGATTCCTATTCTGTACCTTTTCTCCTCTACCGGTATGGCCCATTACCCCTGGATATGCACCTTAGGAAGGAAACAAGGATCTCGCTGTAGAATGATAACTGGATATTTGCCAACATCTAGAAAAATTAAGGCCGCATATATGTTGCCTTCACGCTATTTCCTTCAAAGTCGTAACTCATGATGACCCCTGACGTCGGAAGAATTAAACAGGGGACTGAAACTGTATGTGAAAATGTCCCTTTGGTTAAAATATTTGTATTTCGTATATCATCGTCCGCGAGGATAAAATCCGCACAAGAACTAGAGGCGTAGTCACCCATACATACATACATACGAAAATCGTTCCTAACACGCAACACTACCTCATAAAACCCTAAGACCTCCGCTGGTTATTATTTTACCCCTCTGGGATTCCAAAATTAAGATGAAGGAAAAAAAGCGGGGAAAAATAACCTTCTAAAAGATCAGAAGTCCTTATGCTTAGATGTAAATACGAAAGGAATTGGGAGGAAGGGAGAAACCGAAAGCTGCAGGAACGACTCCGTGGGTAAGAGGGGATGGGATGGAAATGGTTGACGGTGAAAAAAAATATGGAAGGACAACAGGAATCGCGGAACAGAATCAAGAGAAGGGGAAAAAAAAAATAAGAGAACAGCAACCGGGAAATTACAAAATCTCATGAAAAATCTTCCCCAGGCTCTTCGATATTATTCTTGACACGGAGTAATAGCGCAGTCTTCCACTTATCGAGCTTGCTTAACTGATCGTATTGGAATAGCTTGTCACCAAAGGACTCCGCGTCGCCCTGCTCAACAGCTTGCGCCAGATCGACAAGGAGCATGTGTTCGCGAGTCGTTGTGAAGGAGTTATCTAGGTCTCGGTAGTTTTGCAGAGCGCGGTTGGTGGCGACGAGATCCTGCGCAATTTAGCGTGGAATAGTTTTAGTTTGTCTTGCTTTGTGCTTGCTTGAGGAATTGGGGAAAGAAAAATGGGTTGGCTAGGGATTTCTTACATTTGACGCAAGGTGGCAGATGCCAGCTTTCAGGAAATAGTCCTTCACGGAATATTTCATCAGGTTATTGTTAATAGAGGATT
This sequence comes from Blastomyces silverae, assembly GCA_001014755.1. Lineage (NCBI taxonomy): Eukaryota > Fungi > Ascomycota > Eurotiomycetes > Onygenales > Ajellomycetaceae > Blastomyces > Blastomyces silverae. Next base: position 10,805 of record LDEV01001855.1, on the reverse strand, counting down.
TGGCGACGCGCTCGAAGTGCTCGATGGATTTGTAGTAATCCCCCTTGAGCGCGGCGAGGTCTGCGACTTTGAGATAGTGCTTGTTCGCCAGCCTGTTAAGAGAAAAGAAATATATCCACGATTAGTATGTCCCGCTTTCCTATGAGTTTATGTTCCTTTGAAATAAGGCTGACGAGGATACGAAAAGAAAGAACGCTTACGCTTCCGCGTTATCTCCTTCAAACCATTCCGCGGCCTTCTCGTAGGCCTCCAACGCCCGTCCTTCATCGCCAATTTCCACCTCGTATATTTCAGCCAAGTTTTGTTGATGAGTCGCAGCCCGCCTGAAGTTTCCCTTGGAAATGTAATGTTGAATAGCAACCTGCAGCACGCGGGCGGCATCTTCGGGATCCGTCTTTCGGTATACTTTGAACGCCTCCGTGAGGATGTTGGCCGCATCGTCTGGTTCGTTGAGGTTGTTGGTGAAAACAGCTGCTGCTTTCTCAAACGCCATGCCCGCTTCCTTATCTATATTACCCCTGTGTTAGCTGTGTATTTTTTGTTTTTCTTTTGCGACGGTTTCGAAAGGAACGGTCAAGCGGAGCAGGCAATGCCCGAGCTGAGGGGGACGAGGGTAGACCAACTCATCTTCTGTGCCCGGAAGGCATTGGCGGCCTGTGAATAGAGGTCTGCAGCGTTTTCATATTTCTCCGTTCGTCCACCAAAAAGACTGAATCCGCCTGAAGCGCTTTGGAGCGCTTTATCTGCCTGTCATATTTTTCAGCTTGTTGGGCCTGAAACGGGGGTGGGGAGCGGGGAACTGATATCATATAGCCCACCTTCTGCAGTAGGACTCGGGGATCCTGTGCCATGATTGAAACAGTATAAGAGGTATGGACACACTGGGGAGGTCGAAGGGCCCGTAGAATTACAGTCTAATATATTGGATGGTTGGGATATCGTTGATTTGGGATGTGTATGGCGGCTCAAGTCGAGGATGTTTGCTTGATATGGTGATGTTGTCATGGGCTTGGCGGGGTCGGCGTGGGTGTTTGACTGGTTGACTGCACTGCGGCCACAGCATCTGGTTTAGAGCCACGGCCAAGCTAGAGAGTTGCCCACGATATCGGCCTTTTTTTACGAGTTAACGATTATACAACTGCATCGCTGTCCGATACATCCAACAATTGGCCCCAGATTAAGATTAAATAAGCGAACAAAGAAGTCCTACAGAGCACGTATTAACAAATTCTGCCTATTTTAACTATTCTACATTCTACATTGGCTCAATGGCACTCAACCGCATCTGGTCTGCGCGACCACTCCTGCGAACGATTCCCAGAACAACGCAGTGCGTGGGCGCGAGAAGTATTCAGCAGGGGTCGCCCTCAGCAACTGGTTCCACTGAAGATCCAGCTTCCATTCTCTCGAAACCAAGTTGGTCCGTCAAATCTCTCTTACCAGAAGGCACATCTCGTCCCGAGTCGCGTACGATATCTTCAAAGCAACTCCACCATCTCCTCCGGCTTTCCGCACTTCCACCACCCTCAAGCGCTGAAGAAGAGGAGGAGATGCTGAAAACACTTGAATCACAAATTCACTTTGTGAAGGAGGTCCAGAGCATCGATACCACGGATGTTACACCGCTGCGAAGTATCCGTGACGAGACCGAGGAAGCCCAGGAGGAAAATAAAATCAGCATAAAGACCCTCGAGGCGTCTCTGAAACAAGAGCGCTATGTAGGACGGAGCAGACGAATTCACCGCACAAGACCTGAGAGACTTGACAACCCGGAAGGAGAGGCGTGGGATGGTGATGCCTTGAAACCAGCTTCGAAAACAATGGGGAGATATTTTGTGGTCCAGTCAAGCTAAACGAACAGCTCAGAAAACGACGCGGATTTAGAGGATCGAACCGGGTTTCCCGTAACCGCATTCCATACTCATTCATCCAACATTCGAATTTCTCCTCACCTTCGTGCGCGTCGCCTCATCGCAACTTGCCTCGTCGATCTTCGTACAAGACTCCTGCCACAGAAGCTGCGTGCTGACTCATCAGGCTGGCAGCCGTCGTCCACTTCGCCTTCTTCGTTCTTCGGTTCATCTTCTTGACCATCGTTTGTTTACTTTACTGTACAACATTACCATCAATTCGACTACTCTATCTTTTGTCACGCTTGTTTACTAGATGCTTGAGCCCTGTGCAGTTTGGATTTCGCGCAATATAGATTAATTACCCCGGTACCTATAGCTTCCTCACTCGATGGATTCGCCAACGTCATGGAGCGGCCAGAGCGGCCAACCAGAAGCGGGAAGACAGACACAACAAACACAGAATGATGTTGATCTGGCATCAGTCCTAAGTCTAAACGAGCGACAGGATCTGGCCTTGCTCATTGTGGATATTATGGATCAAATGCAGCAAACAATTTGCGATCATTTCAACATGGAGCCAAGTGATAACGAACTTTCTCCAGACAATCCCGATCCGAGTACTCTCAAGCAAGAAAACCCGGCCCCTACATCCCGAAAGTCATCTACAATGGAAGTCAAAGTTGAGGCGGAAGCATTTCGGTATTTTAGTACCTGGAAAGATTCAGTCATTTATCGCGTTGGGGATATCATAAACGCCCCTGATTATCCCGAGCTTCGCACCAGGCAGCAGCAGCACGAGGGCCAGATTAATGAGAGCGCAGAGAGCACCACCATCACCACCACCACCACCACATCGGATACTTGCAGGTACCCGCCAATCGAAACCCCCCTTAAAGAACTTCCACGTGCCACGAAATTAATCATTCTGCATTCGGTTCTCCTTTTACTTCTAAGCCTTCAACACTACAGTGCACATTCGCGAGTCCTTCTGCTCAGAATGGTTTCCAGCCTTGGACTGTCAATGGATGACCTGGTTGACGATGAGACAAAGGTTGCAGAAGGTCTGTTACAGACTGCAAAAATAATGACGGCAGACGAAGAAGCCAAGGCAAAGGTTGAAAAGACGAAAACGTCAAGAAAGTGGAAAGTTGGTCTTGCGTCCATCGCAGGAGGTGTGCTCATTGGGGTGACGGGAGGACTAGCTGCTCCCTTTGTTGCTGCCGGTATTGGTGCGGTGATGGGTGGACTTGGCCTAGGAGCGACCGTTGCAGCGGGATATCTTGGTGCAGTTGCTAGTAGTACCGCCATTATTGGAGGGATATTTGGGGCCTATGGTGCAAGAATGACAGGCAAGATGATGGACCGGTACGCACGGGAAGTTGAAGATTTTGCATTCCTTCCCATCCATGCGCCAACAGCTTCAGAGGGAGAAAATATAGCTTCCGTACGCACGGATCAACGTCTTAGGGTTACAATCGCTATTAGCGGCTGGCTTACTGAACAAGAGGATTTCGTAAACCCCTGGAGGGTTCTTGGACGGGATTCCGAAGCATTTGCCCTGCGATGGGAGTTTAAGTCCCTAGTGAAACTCGGCAACGCGTTGACGATGGTGGTGAGAAATACAGCTTGGGCTTTTGCATCCAAACAAGCTATCACTGGAACCGTTTTTGCACCCATCCTTGGCGCTGTAATGTGGCCCGTTGCCCTGCTAAAGCTTTCACACATAATCGATAACCCGTTTAGTATCGCTAAAATTCGGGCTGATAAGGCTGGCCAGGTCCTTGCGGACGCGTTAATCAACAAAGCTCAGGGTGAACGTCCAGTAACGCTGATCGGTTATTCTTTGGGTGCTCGTGTGATATTTTCTTGTCTCATAAGCCTTGCGAGAAGACGAGCGTATGGATTGGTTGAATCTGCTATACTTATTGGATCGCCGACTCCGTCGACAACCAGCCATTGGCGGCTGATGCGGACGGTTGTTAGTGGTAGACTGGTCAATGTCTTCTCACTTAACGACTCGATCCTCGGATTTTTGTACCGTGCAAACAGTGCCCAATTCGGAATAGCTGGTCTTCAGCCTATCTCTGGCGTCCCGGGCGTAGAAAACTTCGACGTGAGTGATGCGGTTAGCGGTCATTTGCGATACCAGTATATGGTTGGATCCATTCTCAAAAGAATCGGATATGACCACCTGGACAAGGAACAATTGCGAAGGCAAAACGACATGCTGAGAGCTAGAGATGAAGGAGACGGGCGGAGACTTGAATGGGAAAAGGAGCAAGACCAAATTAAGATGAAACTGAGGCAACAGATTGAGAACAATCCCTCGCAGGAACCTTCACTTGTTGATGTGGAGCCAGTCGAAAGAGAGGCAGGAGAACGGCAAGGACAGCGTAACATGAACTTGGGACAACAGCTACTCCAGGAAAATAATAGCATGTTTGAGCCGTCGTCCGCTGACGTGCAGCGACTGGAGAGAATGGTGGAAGAACAGACACAACAAGCCCTGTGTCACGCCCAGCTGGGAAGACTTGAGATTGTGGACCGGACCAATGATTGAGGATACCATTGGCAAACTGCTCGTGGATTGCTGCTAATGATTTATTATTATTATTATTGGAATAGGTTCCATGCTGTGCTTCACGCTCGTCACCAGTAGCTAATCGCATTTTCCATGACGTTTCCTTTGTTCATTTTATTTGTAGCTGTTCTTCTCAATTCTTGGGTCCGTTCAGTTTTTTTATCACTTTAGAAGGCATTCTCAATGAATAGAAACTATTATCAAGAAAGGGTAACTAAATCAACTGGCCTACATGTAGACTTGTTACTTGAAAGAGGTGGGGGTTGAATACACGGAAGAATATATAAGTTAAAAATCGTAAAATCAATCGTAATATTTTGTCTACGCGTTATAGATGGTGTTGTTGTTCATCATATATTCGTCCAGCAGCCTCTGGGTTTCTCCCGGCCATCCAACCAACCACAGCACCCGCAATATCGTGGAATTTATTTTCATTTTTCTATCGCCATGCAAAAAAGGGAGTTAAAAATAAAGTCAAAGAAAAACAAAGGGGATGTCATAAAACCATCAATCAATGCGAATAGGGGATAGAGGAAGATGATAGGAGGCAAGAAAATTAAAAAAAAAAATAGCAATTCAAAAAACACTGTTTTCTCTATATCATTTCTTTCGTTTGAGAGAACCAATCAATGCGTTGTCTCTCCCCATGCAACCGCCTTTCGGGGGAAAACACGCTTGTACAAGCTAATCCCAATCGCATCTTGCGGATTAATCTTCGCATCAAACGTCGCCTTGAAATACCCATGCGTCCCCAGGCTCTCCTTGATATACCCGCTGCGGCCCCGCTTCGTCCACAGCTGCAGCGCCTTGAACCAATTCACATCCTCCGCGTTGAAGAACATGTACCGCACCGTGACGACCTTCTTGTGGATCTTGTACGGGTGGCCGGTCAAGATGACGCGCTTGGCAACGACGCGCGAATGGTCTGGTGCCATGGTCGTGCCGGAGCCGATGAGTTCCCAGGTATCGAGCTCTCCCTTATCCGTGCTTGAATCCATGACTTCGGTGTCTGCGGCGCCAGCAGCAGCTGTGTTTTTGAATACTAATACGGGTAGCGAACCCCAGGAGACCGGGCCGATGAATGTAGCTATGGCGCTGCGGCCAGGGTGTAGGTATCTGTCGAATTTGTGGACGTTGTTGGGAGTGTTGCCGGCGGCGGAGAAGAGGGGTTTGATCACCAGACGGCGTGGGCCGCATTGGATGATTAGTTCTGCTTTGGATTTGAGGGGTTCTTCGAGGGTGGAGTTTAGGGTCATGTTGATGTTAACGACGGCGTGTTTGTGTTCGTGTCGGAGGAGCGAGAAGAGGGATGTTGGCTGTGACGGGTGCGACCTTAGGTGTAGAGGTACGTCGCTGAGATGAACGTTAACGCGAGAACCGGGCGTGACGCCACCGACGAGCGCTTCCCGGAGACATTGGTTTTTGGAGCCCTTGTAATCTACGACTTGTAACAGGTGACGCCAGTCTTCAGGCTCGTGTGCTCTGTCTTCTTCCATTTCCCATTTGCTCGTTTTAAGGCTCTTGAGGCCCCTGTATCTAGCTAGTCTTTCTCGTGCGATTGTAGATGGATGAAGCTCAATTTCATCGGGAAATTCTAAGTCCTCCTTCGCTTCATCCTTTCGGCTGGCGCGATATTCTTCTATTTGTTGCGCCTCGTCTTCAGGTGATGGGTCGAGGAACATTTCTGATTGTGGATATTCGGAAGGGCCACCAGCTTCAGTCATGGCGTCTCTATTGTCCGTATTAAAAAAGCCATCTTCTGGGCCGGCTGGAGTGTCTAGGTCCATGTCTTCATCGACGTCATCCATTTCATCCACTAGGTCAGAACCGGAGTCAGAGAGATCATCAAGGTACCATGCCGCCTGGTAATCAGACGTGCCCTTGGGCAGGCGCCTCGGTCGTGCTGTATGCTTGTCATCGCCATCCGAGAAGTAGTGGTAGTCATCAAGGAGTACCCCTTTCTTCTCCGTATCAGCGATAGAGAAAGTATCATCCATCATAACGACCTCCTCCGGCGCAACTATAGCCAAATCGTCGCAATCAGCGCTTGGTTGATCCAAAACTTGCGGCTCCGTTGTGTCGTCGGTATTCATTCCATGATCCCCCTTCTTCTGTTTAGGTGAGGGCAATGGCGCAGCGGTGATTGATGAGATTTTATAATCGCCCCATGTAGGTATATGGACCAAGCGGTCAGCTTTCAAGCCTCTACCCCGTACGACACCGGTGACCACAACTTCGTTAGATGCGTCAGAAGATGATTCGGGCCATTGTATAGACTCAATGAGCATCCAGCTTCTGTCATCCCGCCAACGAATCCCCTTTGGCGTCGCCGTACATATGCCGCGTACTATGTTAGAACATTCCTGCCTTGAATCCAGCGAGTGCACCTTGTCTACTGTGGGGAAGAAATGGGTGATGAAAGACTTGAGCGAAGCAGCGGTTTGTAGGCGCTTTTTAGGAGGCATGATTTTCTCGAGCCCCTGAAATTGGTAATTGTCAGTGACTGAACTACAGCAAAGGCTTTGTATATAAGGGCACCTGTCACATACCTGTGTTACCGCAAGCATATTTGATATTCCTTGGCCTTCAATCGCCCGCAGCATTAACTCAGCCCCTTCGTCCAGTGTATCGTCCGCGGGCAGGATAAAAATGACAAAATCTGCCAAACGACATGCATCCAGTGCGCTAATCAAATCCTTTTTGGTCGGAAGGTATAGAATATTCTGCTTAAATCTCTCTATACGAACACGGCACGTATGTCCTTGAATATCGGTCTCCGAAATATCAAGGCTCTCGTTCAAGCTCCTGATGGCGGCATCGGTGTCCACGGTGTCTGCAAGGGGAATAACAGCAACATGTCTTGATGCTGCATTCTGGCCTGAGAATATGCTGACGGATTCGGACTTGTTTTGGTGCTTCAGTCTTTGTTTCTGGCGTGCTTGGTTCCGGCGATCGAGTTTCGACATCAATTGTTGGTGGGGAGTTTTGCGACTGCCCCTCTCATCGATTTTGCCTATCGTTAGAGTAGATTAGTCTATGCGCAACAATATAATAAAAGCTGGAAGAGGCATGATCAGTTTTTTTCTTCAAACAGGCAATCTCCCACCTTTGGATAAGTCCTTAAGAGCACCTTTGGAAAGATGCTTTGACTTGAACGTCTTGTTTAAAGATTTGGTGGTATTCCGGTGGTGATGCGGAACAGCCACAGCACTGGGCGCCATGGTGTGCGAACCGGAACCCTTGAATCTAAAAGGGAGGGAGGCCAGGTTGACAGCAATATAAAGCAATGACCAACAGGCCAAATAGAACAGCAGAAACCCGGTTACCAAATCCTCTCCCGTCTGGGTATATCTTTTTGCGATATGAATATTAATTTTTTTGTGCCGTCGATAAATTGGAATGGAGGCCAGGTCACATGACGCTCTGTTTGCCGTGTTTGCAACAAGTGAAATCTTGGCATCAATTTTCCAAAATCGCAAAGCCACAGAAAAGAATGCTTCGAGATGGGAGATTCTATACGTCGATGATGTGCCTGTTCCCGCGCCATTCATTAAGAGTTTGTTGCTTGCTTCTTTAGTAGTTGATATAAAAAAGCCACTCGTCACAACTATGGAGGTTCAAGCCGTTCCAAAAACGAAGGCCGTCGCCCGCAAACCATCCGACAAAGACATCGCCGAGTCGCGGGAAGACAAGCAGCGACTAGCCGAGGCGCGGAAAACATACGGACGAGGCAAACAAATCAATGCGAAGAGTGTGAAGGACAGGAAGTTACGAGGCAATCTAAAGAGCCTGGAAGCAAAATATAAAGATGCAGCACTAAAGGCCAAGGACGCCGAGATCCTGCTGGAAAATGAGCACGGTTACTTGGAACCCGAAGGGGAGCTCGAGAAAACGTATAAAATACGACAAGATGAGATCAAGGACAGTGTGGGCATAGAGACGGCAAAGAAGGGATTCGAACTCAAGCTGGAGGACTTAGGCCCCTACTCGGCTGATTATACGAGAAACGGACGAAAGCTCTTGCTAGGTGGGAGGAAAGGACATGTCGCAACCATGGACTGGCGAGACGGGAAGCTGGGGTGCGAGCTGCAGCTCGGAGAGACAGTGAGAGATGCCAAATGGCTGCATAACGATCAGTTCTTCGCTGTGGCACAGAAGAAATATGTCTACATATACGATCATGCCGGGGTTGAGATACATTGTTTGAACAAGCATGTCGAGGCTACACATCTAGAATTTCTACCTTACCATTTTCTCCTTGCCAGTGTTGTGAGTATATAAATTATGGCCCAATTTTGACCACTGCATTTGCTAACACATTTTCGGTTTTACAGGCTACCAGTGGATATCTGAAGTACACAGACACATCGACCGGCCAACTAGTAGCAGAACTAGCTACCCGCCAGGGCTCGCCGACTTCCCTCTGTCAAAACCCCTATAACGCCATCCTACACGTCGGACACCAAAATGGCACCGTGTCGCTCTGGTCTCCCAATTCCTCAACAGCCCTCGTCAAAGCACTCACCCACCGCGGGCCAGTCCGGTCAGTAGCAGTCGACCGACAAGGCAGATACATGGTATCAACAGGCCAGGATTTGCGCATGGCAGTATGGGACATCCGCATGTTGAAGGAGGTTCATAACTACTCTGTCCCCCAGCCTGGCTCCAGTGTAGCCATCAGCGACCGCGGCCTCACCGCCGTTGGCTGGGGTACACAGCTCAGCGTTTGGAAGGGATTGTTCACCGCTGCAGCTGCAGATCAGGAGAAGGTCCAAAGTCCATATATGGCCTGGGGCGGCGAAGGGAAGCGCATTGAGCGCGTCCGCTGGTGTCCATATGATGATATTCTCGGCGTGTCGCACGAGAAAGGATTTGCCAGCCTAATCGTGCCGGGCAGCGGAGAGCCCAACTTCGACGCTTCCGAAGCCAACCCATACGAGACCACGAAGCAGCGACAGGAGGCAGAAGTCCGGGGACTGCTTACGAAGCTGAAGCCAGAGATGATATCGCTCAACCCTGACTTTGTGGGCAATATTGATCTCGTGAGCGATGCTACGCGCAGGAAGGAGCGGGACCTCAATCGGAAGCCTGATGACATTATTGAGAAGTTGAAGAATCGGGGCCGTGGGAGGAATAGTGCGTTGCGCAAGTATTTGCGTAAGAAGGGGGGGAAGAATGTTATTGATGAGAAGAGACTCAAGGCTGAAGAGCTGCGGAAAGAACGGTCGTCTAGGGCGAAGGAGAACCTTCAGCTCGAGAAGGCTGGTTTGGGCCCCGCCCTTGGACGGTTTGCGAGGGTACGACCCTCCTAGGTCGTTAGGGCATGTTTGTCGGTTTTTTCCAGCAAGCCAGAGGTCAGGATATTGGCAAGTAAGTATCGGTGCAGCTACCGTCAGGGATTACTCTGCACCAATACACTTCTCGTTCGGCATTAGGTTTATTTTTGAAAATACCCATGGCGTTACAATAGGTGTATCTTTTTTTTTTAATTTTCTTCCATTGCATCGCACAGGAGTACTGGATTCGGAATGGATATGGGATTTGTACGGATTAGAAAAAGTTTTGGGAAGGGAGAATATAGAAATCATAACCTTTCAGTTGAGCTTCGCCCCCTAGTTATATGATCGCTAGGTATGGATCCATGTCCGCACCACCACTTTTCTGGAACGCATCTCTGTCGCAAGTGGTAGATGATGAAGGCCCATGGATGCACGAATTCCTTAACAATGACAATTTAGATACGAAATAAGCAATGGGATCAAGCTCATTTTAGTCCTTCAAACAGCCCCGGACCCTCGAACCGCCCCATCCTTCCACCTCTGCAGACTAACATCATATGCCCCGCTAGCCTTCCACGCGCTTAAAATCAGCTCCACAATATGCTTAACCCCTTTCCCACTCTTCACCTCTGCGAAAATCGTCGGCCCCCCTTCTCTCATCTTCG
>LDEV01001830.1:346-39581 GCA_001014755.1 Blastomyces silverae | reverse complement strand
CAGTGCCTCCCACCGCGCCAACATCAATAGAGACTACGACGCGATCATGGCGCAGCTGCAGAACTCCTTTCTCGGCTGTGGGTTCGAGGAATCGACGCGGGCCTATGAGTCTGTGCCGGAGGCGGAGCGCGAGGCTATCTTCGAACAGTTGTGGGAACATGGTAACGGGTTCCGTTTCATGTTTGGCGGGTTTAGCGATATCGTTGCCAACCCCGTTGCGAACGAGGCGGCGTGTGCCTTCATTCGGAAGAAGATTGGAGAGATCGTCCGCGATCCGGAGAAGGCGAGGATCCTTATGCCCACGGACCGGTATGCGCGGCGCCCGCTATGTGACAGTGGCTACTACGAACAGTTTAATAGGGACAATGTCCATATTGTCGACGTGGGTGCTGGAAACCCCATTTCACACTTCACGGAAAAGGGCCTTGTCACGCAGGATGGGACGGAAAATGAATTGGATGTTGTGATCTTCGCGACTGGCTTTGACGCGGTCGACGGTAGCTACACCAGACTACAAATCCGCGGCGTGGGTGGGAAGACGTTACAGGAGCATTGGGCTGAAAGGGGCCCGACGAGCTACCTGGGAATTTCCGTCCCCAATTTCCCTAATCTCTTCATGGTTGCGGGACCACAGGGCCCATTCACTAATGTTCCCCCGGCCATCGAGACGCAAGTGAGGTTCATTTCTTTCTTGATTGGTAAAGCTGAGTTGAGCAGGAAAGTTGCCGCAGCTGCCGGGGCTGGCGGAGGAAGCGCTGGTACAGTCATTGAAGCAACGGCGGAGAGTGAGAAAATGTGGATGCAGAGGTGCCAGAAGATTGCGAAAGGGAGTCTGTTTAGTGGGACTCCGTCATGGCTTTTTGGTAGCAATTTAAACGGGAAGAAGGCGGGGGTGCGGTTTTACCTTGGCGGGTTGAGGAGTTACAATCGGGCGCTGAAGAGGGTGGCTGAGAATGGCCTTAGAGGGTTTAAACCACTTGTAAATGAGACGGCAGAAAGCTCGGATAGGATGAGAAACTCCAGGGGTAAACTGTGAAAGGCTACGTACTCTAAGCGTAGTGACCTTGAGAAAGGGGGAAACGGATAGGGAAACCGAAGCATACCTTTTTAAGTCGGCAGAGTAACGGCGAGCGTGGCCCAAAGCTAGCCATTTCAATGAATACCCATTTCCGGAGCGCGTCAATTCAATGTCAGTTGATCATAGGGATAATCAATGCCCCCGAGGAAGTCGTACATGTGTCTGATGTGTGAGTGAGCCAGCGGAAACCTCATCGATAAAAAGGGAAGAAGACGAACTCTGCCAAAAACCGATAATAAGTAAATTAGATATGATATTAAAAAATTCCTGTTATCACGATATAAAATAGGTACAAAACAGAAAATAGCTACCCATAGATGAAGAACCAAGGGAAAAGAGAAGAACTGAATCGATGAATAAACCCCCACACATATGTCTCATGAAAAAAAAGTTAGTTAATGGTGCAGTAATGAAAAGTAAAAGAAATGGGAGTCAAAAGCTTTGAGAGCAGTAAAATAAAGGTCGAATTTTTTTTTCTGGTAAACAAAGATTAGTATATGTGAAAGGTCAAGAGAGATATGATAGAGAGATATAGGAATATAGAAACAGAACCGCTACGTGCTTTGACATAGATGCAAGCCAAAAAAAAAGGCGGTTGAATCATCGGTACGAGATGAAGCAAAATGGAAAGGGAGCCAAAATAAAAATAAAAATAAAACCAAAAACCAAAAACCAAAACGTAAATGACTTATAACAGCATAAAATAGTGATATCAGACAAACAAGAGTGCAAAATAACAAAAATAAGTAAATCAATAAAAAAACCACCAATAGGAAAACCCAGAGGGAGAAAACACACTCACACACAAAACCAGGCAGAACAAAAATCAGCTTTCGAGGCAAAAATGTCATAATAGCAAAATAGAACCAAAAAAGAAAAAAGAACCAAATAACGAAGGCGTTAGGGGACAGGTACGTAGGTATGATTTCCTACATAATGAATCAAAAACAATAGCGTTATCTTCGAAGACATATAGGCTTATATAACGCACGGGAAATTGACGTTGAGTGCAAAACCCCACCTTCCCCCCAGCTATAAAAATCATATACATATATAGACAGCGAAAAAGGTAGTGCTTCACGATCACGATGCGCGCGATCACTGGAATATACCTGCTCGCAAAAGGGACATGGACAGGAACCCGGGCGTGGTGGACACAAGCTGAATCACCACGTGCACACACACACCTGCATTAGAAGTAATCTCAAGACAGGTAAGGAGGCCAGGTTAGCCCGTTATTTCCAGCCCGCCGTTCGCAACAAATGCCTGTGGATGTCAAGTCAAGGAAATAGATCGGGAATAGGTGGTAACAGGGAGACACATAAATAGATTGATAGATAGCAGGAAATGGCAATGAGATCGTAATAAGGCGTAGGGACGAGAGAAAATGGGAAGGAGAATAGCAGTTAAAAGAAAAGACAGACCAGAGAGCAATGAAAAAGAACAAAGTGAACGAAGCTGACCACAGGTTGCGCAAAGAAACGGACTAAGAAATCAAAAGCAGGCTTCTTGGAAGAGATGAAAATAATATCCAAGAAAAGGAAACAAAAGAATAAATAAATAGTAGATGAAAATGAAAATGAAAAGCCGTGGAAAATATCCAACTACCGTCGTTTTGCCGTGTCGCAATAGAAAATATAAAAAAAAATAAAAGGATTAAAAAGGGGGTGAGAAGGGAAAGGTTTGTTGTTTGTTATGCCATACCAGACAGCGCCAAAAGAAAAAGAGAAAGAAAAAGAAAGTTGTCAATGGAATATTTCCCAAAACCCATTTTAACGCCGCCCGAGCTCCCAGATCAGGAAGCAAAATAGCAATATGAATAAATAAGTAATAATCGAAAATGGCGCTGAAGTGCCAATCAATGGAAGCATGTAAGGCATTATTAGGGCTTTTTGTTTTTGGGGTTGGTTTCGGAGGTGGTTGCGGAGAGGTGTTTATCGTGATCGAGGCAAAGGGGTGGTGGTAGTGACATTCTATTTTCAGAGTATTCCCGAATCCTTGAGGGCGTTTTGCAAAATGGTTTCTTTAACGGCGGCGAAGACGAGCCGGATGTTTGAGGTATCGGTAGCTTGTGTGAGGCTATCAAGGGAGGGAGGGAGGGAGGGTTAGTTGAAAGGTATGAGAGGCGCTAAAAAGAATATAAAAAGAGAGTGTGAATTTAAAATCATCAAGGGAACATACTGAGGGTAGAGATTCAAATGCGCCCGGTTTACTTGATTGAATCTCCAAAGGAGGTATTTGGCAGCTCGGTTGACGTCGTTGCCGCCAGAGTAATCAGGGAAGTACTTGTTAAGCGGTGACCGGCCGAGTTTCTGCCTGAAGAGGTCGACCTTGTTTAAGAAGAGGATAATACTCGTTCGCATAAACCACCGGGAATTGACAACGGAGTCAAACAACACTAAGCTTTCCATCATGCGGTTCTTTTTTGAGGTTCGCGGTTAGAACCAATTGACAAAACACATATGAGCCAGTGGAGCGGGGAGAAGCACAACATACTTGATTACTTTCTTCCAACAGCACTTGGTCATACTCGCTCAATGCAACGCAGAATATTATCGATGTTACGTTTTCAAAGCAGTGAATCCACTTTTTTCGTTCGCTCCGTTGACCGCCAACATCGAACATGCTAAAGGAAGAAAGATGTCAATATTAATGCCTATGCGCTCCCAAGTTGAAAGTAGGGCGGGTCAAACGCACTGAATACTCAATTGACCCATTGTAAACCTGGTTTCGTATATACCGGTGGTCTTGGTTCTGGCGCGAAGAACATCGGCCTCGTTGGGTATGTAGTCCGGCGCAGTAATACGTTTCGCTTCGTCGAAAAAGCTATGGAGAATTAGAATATACGCCCATTTAAAATAAAACAAAATTAGGGCTGCAAAACGGCAGCGAGGGACCATACTAAGGTGCTGAATCCATGAGATAGAACTCGTTCTGGCGCTCTAATACGGTTGGCATGACGGGGTCGTTCCACAGATACGTCACAGCATCGCCCACTTTCGGATCTATTGGGGTGTTTGGGTCGGGATCGATCTGGTATGAGTTTAGGTACTCCATGTATTCTTTGACTTTAGGGCTGGATGGTTGTAATTCGAAATGGTGCAGGGCGCCTATCAGGTCCTTTGCGCAATCTAACAGGTTTTTGTAAACCGTTGAGCGGCACATGGTAAGCTCCTCCACAGAATACCCATTCTGATGAATAATTTTCATCTGCTTTACGATGGTCGATTTCCCGCTCTCTCCCGAACCTATAAATGAACAGTCAGAACACAATTCCCCCGCAGTCTCTTTCTTTCTGCATTTCTCTCTCTCTCTCTCTCTGTGTGTGAGTGTGCGTGTGATTCAAAACACAGAATCAATCGTAACCGTTGACAAAGCCCCATGCAATATGTAATAGGTTTTAGGGGGGAAAAACAGGGCAGAAATTACGGACCAAGCAGTAGAATCTTGCATTCCCTCCGTAATCGCTTCATATCATCCTCAATGCCCTTGTCTATCATTTGACTCTTCTTCTTCTGTTCCACATCGCCCCCGGAAGCTGAGCTACAACACCCGCCCATCCTTATCCGAACTCAAGTACCGCTGACAAAACCAGCGCTATTGGCGATGATGACGCCAACCACCTAACCGGAGGAAGGAGACGGGGTGTGTTTTATCGAGTGACGCTATGATGGAGATACAAAAGGATGGAGGAAAACGCGCTCCACGGCCCTGAGTAGAGAGGTATATGGCGTCCGTCGAAAACAGGCTCGGGTAGCAAGGACGGAGAAGGCTAATAGGCGCGATTGGGTCGGGATTGGCCGGGTAGGATAGGATATGTATGGTATGTATGTATATAATATTGCGAGTATATTATGTGCAAAACAAGGGCCGCCAGCCGCCTGGGCTCGAAGCCACGGGACGGAGGCTGACTGGGGGAGGAAGAGTTAAGGCTGGCGGATTCTAGAGATGAGAGAAACCAGGGTGAGCTGGGTGGTTAGTAGAAAGGACGCTTTTCTTTATTTTCGTTTTTTGCCTTTTTGATTTTCCTTCGATGGAAGGAGAGAGGTAGAGAGAGGGATGGTTTTGGGACGAGAGGATCGGCAAGGGAAAGCAAGGGCAAGCAAGGGTCAGCCAGCAACAGGGAGGTATGGAGGCAGCGGCGATGATGGCTCACATGTTTTGACCATGGATGAGGCGAGGTAATTACATACAGTTCAAACAGAGCTAACGGTGGTGATGGGTAGGAGAAACGGGTTGACCGGGACAATTCGCGAACGGAGGCGAGGAGAGGGTTGGACTGAGGTGGAGGTGAACACGGGTGTGGCAGAATGGGGATGAGGCTGAGGAGAGAGAAATCGGAGGGGAGGTTGTTAAGACGGCTGGCTGGAGAGATGGGAGGATAGATGGATGGATGGAAGAGCAGGCAGAGCTCTGGAATGACGAAAGAGAGCTGGGCTGGAGAGCTTGGGCGAAAACGGGGAGAGAGAAGAGGGAGCAGCAGAGGGGAGATGGATTGGTGGATCAGAGCAGCGTGGGGACGGAGGAAGGAGAGATGGGGATGATCTGGCTGGTGGGCGTGGTGGGTGTGGAAGTTGGCGATGCTGCCCCCCGGATGAGCTGCTGCTGGGGCCGGGTTGAAGGGTCAAGTCAGGCAAGGGCCGCCGCTTTGGGTTTGCCTTGGAAGCTGTTCATAATGATTTGCTCTGGTTTTGCTATGATATTATTATTATTGCTATTATTGTTTAACTATTACAATTATTGATCGAATTATTGAGAATCGACTACATGTATGTACCTAGTACCGTACCTATGCTGATTGATGGTTCAGCACAGCAAAATTGGACCGCCAACCTCTAGTTAATGAGGTCTATTATCTGCTTTGGTTGCACTATGGCTTGGACATGCCTGCTGGAGTCGCAATAATCAATAATAATGGGGAGAGAGAGCCGCACCATCATCAAGATCTAATACATAATAACAGCGGCCGTGGCAGTAACAAGGAAAACACACAACATGCCAGACAGACCCTGTTTTATTTGTTAAGGTTAGCTAGGTTGTTTATTAGCTTCCACCCAGTTTTTGTGTCTCCCCAATCTCAACGAATGCGGCGGGGATGGCGAACAATCAATATAACCGCTCAATCTCGCGAATGCAACGGCGAAGAAGGGAAAAGAAAGACGAAGAAGAAGATGAAGAAAGATGAAGAAATAAAGAAAACAGAAGGGGAGAGAGCAAGAATAAATATACTCATCCTCATTATAACTTGCTCATCCTCATAGTTATCCTTATTAACCAACCCCCCAATTGATGAATGCTATATCATCATCCAAAACCCCCCCAGCCAGCCAGCCAGCCAGCCCTCATTCGCCGCCTCCACACTCCGCAAAAATAACGAATGCAGAAAAAACAAAGGAAGAGAGGCCCGCTGATGAGTGCCCACAACTGTCAACAACCCAACCCTAGCGGCTTCTTCCCACGTTTTTTCCTTCTTTTGTTTTTTTTTTGGTGGGTAAAAATAACTAACGATTTATTATTGCCCTTTTTTACACATCGTTAACTAATTCTCAAACTACCGTCACGGATTCCCGAGAATATCTTACACACGTCTCGTCTCTTCGTGCACGGAGTTAAAACTGTCAACCCCGTCAACCCCGTCTCTATCGCCGTAGATTTTGCATTTAAAACTACGCACGGACCGCCCACGTCGCGTATCTCTCTGTCTCTTTTATTATTTCTATCTCTCTTTTTTCTCGCTCTGCGTCTCTGCGTCTGCGCCTGCTGCGTGCGCCTGCGTGCGTCTGAGTCCTGGTGCTACCCAGGTAGGAGTTCCCTGTATCCGCGACTTGAACCCCTGCTGGGCCCCTCCCCTTCGAACGCACTCCAGGTATGTATTATTGAGTACATACACATACACATACACTACTGCGAACTAGTTTACCAGCACTACATTTAAAGTTTGGCCGCCTGTCAGTCCAGTGTTGTCCTCTCCCCTTCCCTTCCCGCGAATAATCACTGACACCCAGCCGATCCCTCTTCAGCACACGCACATCAAACAATTCCCTCCCTCCCAGCCCAGCCCCCAGCCAGCTAGCCAGCCCTAGCCAAGCCAAAGCCAAAGCCCAGTCAAGCCAAAGTCAAAGTCAGATCGATCAGATGGATCGAGCAATGGATAGTAAGCCTGTTTGGCTGACTGCTGTTCCTGTCCGCAAGACGATGAATTGGCTAGATGCAGCTGTGGGGTGAAGGGGGGCGTGGGAACTGACTGCAGAGAGTTATAAAACCCAAAAAAGTCGTTGGTTGTATCGTGTTTTTCCTTTTTTCTTTCTTTTTCCCTTTTTGAAGGGAAGAAGAAGGTTTTATTTAAATCCCGTCGCAAACCCCGAAAGGGAAAAAAAAAACAGAATTTCCCCTTGCACTCAATCAGACCACGAGCAAGCCCTCCAAGGCCAAGGGGATAGGCGGGGAGGGGGTTTTTTAGTATGATGCCCAGCGTTTAGTAGTTAACTATGTAACGAGTTACGACACTGAAAATCGCTGCATGACTCGAGCATGGCCCTTATCAAACTCAATTTCCCTCGTCTGGTACTGAAGAGCAAAAGCAAAGCAACGCAAACACCTGGGGCAGCTTCTGGTAATGAATATGCAAAGAGCAAATGAACGATTTTTCACCCCAATCACACATCTAAAAATAAAAAAGGCTATTTATATCCCTCCTTGCTTGCTTGCCTACTTCTTCTGCAACAAAGAAGTTGAGTAATTCTACAATTTTTTTCACAGAGATACATAAGTCATTGCATAGACTAGTAATTTAAGTTGGTAAAGAGATTACCATCCCTTCTGAGCTGTTTAGAGGGTGATTCCAGGTCCTGCTGGCGCCTATTGTGCCTATCACTTGCGCTGGCCTGGGGCACCATTGAGCGCCTATCTTATGGGGAGCTTGAGCCCCCTAAACATTGAGAGCGCGGGGCTGGGCTGGGGGCAATTTGGCTCTTGACGCTGGAATTTTGATATATATTTCTAGTGTGTGGAAAGGACCTTTGTTGCACACTGTACAGAGTAGTAATATTGTCAACAAGGTTATTCTTCACAATTCCTGCAAGGCACAAGTAGTTACTAGATGATGCTGTAATGCCATGGCAAAAACCGGGTGGCTGGAGAGAGAGAGAAATCACTGTCTACAAATCAAGATCACATCCTCTTCACAATCAAGTAGTTAATCAGCTGTCTCTTATTCAGCTACAACAGAGACAGAGATTTAGACAAAGATTCAGACATTAAGCACTTCATCAGTAAATATGAACTCAGACTCATTCAACTTTTAAAAGATGTGTATTATTAAGCTTTTAACATCTACCTCCACACTTCTTTATCTCAAGAATAGTTTTGTGATAATCATAAAACAGATGACTATAAACAAGTGATCTACACTTTCTTTTCTGACATTGCTCAAAATCATTCATCTCAAATGAACACAGAGTACAGAGTATGAAGTACTGAAATCTGGAAATCACCAACTTCACTGAAAACTGAAGTCATGAAATTTGTCACTGTCAACATTACAATCTCAGTCTCAAAAGTCTATGAGATCAGATAGTCTGATAATAGAGCTGATGCTTCTCAAATCATCATGAAATACATTCTCAGCCAATCAATCCCTTGACAAAGTCTGGGGAAAGAAAACTCACAGTATGATAAAGTGGGTTGTTCATCTGCCATCAGCTCCGCGGCTACATTTACCTCTCCCAGCTGGCAAAACATAAAACCCACGACAACAATGAGCTCAGATTGAGTCTGCAAACCCGGCGGTCCAGGAACAGTTGAGCTTCAATTTTCTCATCACAGTGAACCCTTCACATTCTGAGAAAGAATTCAACAACTTCCTTGTTGAGATTAAATGATCTCAAATATCTCATCTTCTTTTAAAACAGTATGCAAGGTCTGAAATGAATCTAGCATACATTACTTCTGTATCACAGTAGCTTTATTCTCATTCTGTTCAAGATTTTGATATCTTCATCTATGTATATTCCCTTCAGTTCCTCAGTATCAGAATCAAAATCTAATACTTTGTCATCATTTAGTTGCTTGCTGTTCACAGCGAGCCTAGCTAGCGGGAACATCAGCAAAGGCCTTTACTTTTACCCTTGATGGTGAGGTGACTAAGGAGGATTTTGCGTCATGATTCAACAATGGCGATTCAAGGAGATAGTAGATTTTTGCAGAATTTGTTTCTGGCGGCAACTCATATAGGCTGGCAAAACATAGTTATAGGCTTGGAAACTCAGCAGAGCTGTACGATAGATAGCACACTCTTACGGAATTCAGAGGTCATGCGGGGGGGAAGAAGAAGAGATATTTGCTCCGAGGAACAGCACCTTCCTTCAGTGCAAGAAGAATATATGTACGAATGGCTTAATGCTTGGCTCGGCGGGCTGGGCGCTCTACTAAATAACAGGCACAAAAGATACTGATGTTCTATTTATGTTTGAGGTTAGTTTGACGATTTATCAATATAGCGCTTTCTACAGAGTACAGATTATAGAATAGAGAGAAGTGATCTTATTAAAGTAATATTTCAAAATTGGTTATAATCTTAATAATACAAATCTGTCTCTTCTTTTGAAAATAATAATTCTCTGAACCAGACTGTATAGTGCGGCTTCGCGTATAAAAAAAATATCCGCTCATCTCCGAAGGAGCAAACGACATCAGCAGCTATCCCCGGGAATAGTCCGGACGTAGGCATATAAATAAGTAAACGTTTTCAAGCTTCTTCAGTATATGCATGAGTGAGAAGCCGGGAAATGACAGGTTTCTAAAATCAGACCATTTTGAGCGTTTGTTGATTTTGATTAGATTTCTTTAGGGAAGGTGGAGACCGAGAGGGTATAAATACAGCCAGTGCTGAGAACGTCTCTCTCATGGCTGGATTTTTCTTCAGAATGTAAGCGGAATTGAGTGATTCAATTGAGTGATTTTGGAAGGTCTCAAGAAGAAGAAAAAAACGAGAAATGATATCTTGAAGAAGAAGCTGAAGAAGAATCTCGAAATCAACACCAAGCTCCGATATAACCCACCACACACACATATATATATATCAAATCAATTCAAACCCACCACAGATAAGAGCAAAAAGGCTACCAAAAAGCCTCACCATCAATCATGAAAATCACCACCATCCTCTCCACCACCGCCCTCGCCCTCCTCGCCACCTCCACCTCCACCTTAGCCCTAGGAACCAACTGCCGCGGCAAATCCGAATGCAACAGCAACGGCTGCCAGCTCAGCGACCTCGAGGAACAAATCGCCAAACTGCCCACCTACAAGATATTCAAGCCGGGCCAGGAAATCGTCTGCTGCACCCCCGGCACCACCAAGGGCGGTAGGAGGGGTCGGCTGTGTGCGTACACACAGCATACGAAGTCGGAGATTCCTGTGTTGCAGTTGCGCCACTATGTTCGGAACTTGGGGATACATGGGTGTAGACGGTGTGGGAGTTTTGCGTTTGATGGGCGGGATGTTTATAATGGGGAGTTGACGGTGAATTATCGTAGTTGAGGAGGCGGGTTTTTCATTTCGAAATGGAATTTTTTTTGAGGGGGCATGGGGATAGGGGGGATGGACAGATTTTGTTTCCCCCTGTTTCCCTCCCCCTTTTTTTTTACCCATTTACTCCCGCATAAATATAGTTATATTTTCTTGCTCCGGTGTCGTTCCATCCATGTACGTTTGGCTTCTGTATATTACTGGAGAAGAGTGAGTAGAATTTGAAATGTTAAATCCTTTAAACAATTTTCCAATATCTTGACCAGTTGGGATTGTCGTAGGGGGGGAAAGTAACTAGTCATCACAAGCTCACTAAGAGTGTTGAAAAGGGGAGAGAGTTTGGAGCAAAGCTTCTTAACGATCCCTCGATTATTTTCAGGGAGTAGGCAGGTCAAGAGACTCTCTTACGTGCGTGTGCACGGAGTGAGATTTTTCCAGGGCACGGGCAACCAGAGGGCCCAAGTTCAATCCCCTGCCATCTTGTTCGAAAGGGGTGGTGGGTGCATTTCTGTGAAAACTATGAGTTAGTAACTTGACTAAACTATCCCCCTGACTCTCTATTACTAGAAAAACTCTAGCCACATAGACATCTCTTGGATTAGAAGTTGGTTAATACATACTGCATCAGAATTGACTGAAATTGAATCAGTAAGCCCGCCCGGGGTGGGGTGGGGGTTGATGGGCCTGTCAGCACGTTGAAGAAGTGAACATTATTTATTGCGGAAGGCTCTGCGGTCGGCTGTCATAATAATAATAATAATAATAACCAGGTTTTATTTATTTATTCCCCAGTCATAATCAATATGCTGTAGTTATATATGTAATAATGCGGCGGGCAAGGAAGAGTTCCACAGAAAATGCCAAGAAATATCGCGTGGGCTCTAAATATAGACTCCCGAGGTGGTGGGGCGAGTGTGGCTAGTGGGGTTGGGCCATCTATCAAGGGTTTGTTTTGTTGAGTTGCGGTGTCTGAATGATTATTGGGGCAACAATGATATACTTTACGATAAAATATGTAGTAGATAGAGGACTTTAGGAAGAGAATGTTTCTATTAGTTTGCTTTCTTTTTCTTTTTGTCACTTCTACGTCCATTGGCTCGAATTTTAGTAAGTTCCGCTAGGTACTGTTAACTATGTATGGTATGTAAAACTATATATATATAAATAATCAAAATATAACTTGAATGAAATTGTTTTTAACTATCAGGTAATCATGAAATCATATAAAATATCCCAACGCCACTCAATCCCCACAGCATCAAAATCGCAGTGCGCAGCAGCAGAAATCGTAAGAGAGAAGAACACGCAACCTCCTCGATAAGTCAAACGCAGTGATGCAATAGATCAACAACCCAAACAAAAAAAGACCAAAAGCCATCTCCATGCACAAAAGCTTTTTTTTTACTAATAAATAACCCGCGAGGACTAGCCTTCCCAAAGCTCAGGTGCACACATCATGATCACATTAAAAAGGAAAACCAGGAAAGGGGGAGGCGATATCACCTGGAACGAGACGGAGAATGAGTAGGGATTCCTCCACGAGGGCCCGAAGATCCCCCCCGAAACACATCTAGCATTGCCGAATATTCCTCCTTATACAAGTACGGTAACGTGGCCTGAAGATGCTCCGCATAATCTGGCATCTGCTTCTTGCCCGGGATATCCACGAGCATGCGGACAACATCCCAGTACTGCGGGAACCAGCCGGCCCACTCCCAGTCCAGAATGGCAGTGATGCGGCCGCGCTTGTTGACCATGATATTGCTGGGGCTGAGATTGCCGTGTGCGAAGTGGATGGCGTGGTTGTCAGTTAGGTTATGCTGCTGCAGGCCCTGGGCGAGGAAGTCATTGAACTCCTTTTCGCTGTCGAAGGGGCCGCCCCAGCGGGATTCGTACAGGCCAACACGGACAGTCGAGTTGTTCACAGCTTCGATGCGCTCGCCCGTTAACATTTGGAGCTGGGTGAGGTAATCGACTAGCTGGTGGCATGTGGAGACTTTCTGGTCCTGGGTGAGGTTTACCCAGGCTTTGTTCAGCGGTTCGCCGTCTATGTATTCCATCACGATGTAGGAGATGTGTTTCGCCTCGTCGAGCTTGGTGTTGTAGATCTTCGGCACGGGGATGGTTGTGTTGGCTGCAATAAATTGCATGGTGTCGATTTCGCGGCGGTCATGGCGGCTCTCTTTCAGTACCCGGTGCTCGTCCAGACGAGTGACTTGCGGTATACCGACGAACGAATGCGCGAGATAATGACCATAGCCGGCTAATAATAGATAGTTACCATACCTAGAGATTAGCTCTCACAGATCTAAAGAAGAAAATAGCCGCGCGCTGGGGAGGAAAATGGAACCAGGATATATAAAGCACCTTTTGGAGTGAAGGGATCCATCACGTGGATTATTTACGTTCTCTCGGCGTCCAGCGCGCTGTCAGCAGGAGACCGGTGGGCCTTGGAAGTCGGCGGGGGAAAGGGAAGGGAATGGGCGGGGGAATGGGGGGGCAAAAACAATCCCAACACGAGTCTCAAAGGGCAGTCTTGGTACCTTACTTCGTAACCCCGTGGGAAAAAAAGTGGTACTATGTCCGTTGAACCCTGACTTTGGACTGTCTCATTCCTTTGGATCCCAGCTTGCTTGTGTGATTATTGCTGAAAATTTGCTCACCCCCAAGCCTCCGCCTCCGCCTTCACAAGGAATCAAAGCGGTCCGTCTAGAGCGCTATTTCGGGTCTAGGACGGATCGGATTGGGAAAAAGTGCGGCAACCAGCGGCGGGCTTTTGCTTTGCCAACTGTCTTAGTTATTGGAGGGGTACGTACCTCGCTTCCCCCCTGTATATGTATGTTCAGTACATTACTTCTGACTTCGGTGTGGGATGGGTAGGTTGAGATGATTATTGGATGATGATCTGCAGGCCATGCGCTGGACAAGGATCGCGATGGCTAAAGGGTTGAAACTTGAAAGATTGAAACGCAAGGGGCGGGCCGGGGAACTGACCACCCCGCGGCCACGACTCACCCCCCGTTGAACAGGGTCTACGATTTACGGCCAACACCTTGATGGCGCTGAGATGGAGCTACGGGTGCGCTCCCACCCGTTTTCATCCTGGCACTGACCAGTGACCATGCTATGGCTCTCCCTTCCGGTTGA
This sequence comes from Blastomyces silverae, assembly GCA_001014755.1. Classification (NCBI taxonomy): domain Eukaryota; kingdom Fungi; phylum Ascomycota; class Eurotiomycetes; order Onygenales; family Ajellomycetaceae; genus Blastomyces; species Blastomyces silverae. The sequence goes on along the minus strand of LDEV01001830.1, from coordinate 25,828 downwards.
TCGCGCCTAAACCAACCCCGGTGAAACAAGGAGCCCCCAGGGTTTGTGGGGTGATTGATTCAACGCACAGATAGTTAACTAATAAAAATAACTACGTTTCTGTGGAGAGCAGGCAGCAGCTAGACCCCGCCCGAGCTGAATAATGGAAATTGCATACATCGAGCTGGCATCAATCGTAGCCCTGAATGGCTTTGTCAAGAAGAGCTAGTAGCTGCATGGTAAGAATAACTTGTGTAACTCTTGCCCAAGATGTCGAAGATAAAAGCAGTGCAGAAACTCTACATAGATATGTTATGGGGTTATCCGGTCCGCAGCCAACAAGCCACAATATATACCTGTTAATGGGTTGAGACCGCTGAGAAGTCCTGACGTTTTAGCTCGTGTGGTCTCAATCGAGGCTCAAAAGAAGTGCCAGTGGTGCATCACATTACCTGCAGAACTAAGGATATGATCATCAAATGAAACCTTCAACAGAATAGAGGTGATCTGGAGGAATACTGGGTACGTGCACGATGCAGCATGAAGAAATCGATCATTGTTGAAATCTGCATTGCTTAACTAACTATAGTGATCTCCCCTGTCAGTCATACATACATATCATAGCTGTACGCAGTGCTGGACAACATCAATCTCATCTGACTGACCATTTTTCTGCAAGAAATAATGCAGAGATCCCTACAAAAGGCCATAGCAGAGGGCAAAACCCATGGTTTACCATCACTGTTCCTGTCCACTAATGATGCATCTACTCTGCCTTCTTCACCAAGCATGTCACATCAGAGAATATGAGCATGGCTTCCTACTTCAGAGATGCTCTCTCCATGTATCAATCATTTGATCCTTAAATTACTCGTGTTGCTATTGGCCAGGTTCAACTCCCCCAGATAATGCAATGGTAAGCTTAACCCCCCGCCCGCAGATCCAGTGCACAGTGAATACTATAATTATACAGAGTAGTTATTATTGTGATACCTCTACAACTCACCAAGAGTGATTATGATTGAGTTGAGCTCTCAGTCATGATGCCAGTGAAGCATGGGCGACGCGACACATTCATGGATACCACTTCCCCTCACTCAAATGGCCAAAATGCCCACCAGCCCTTGGTCTGTTGGGCCTTGGCTAGCCCTGAGTTGTCCCCATTTGCCTGTTGCCCCACAAAGCCCAGACCCCATTCCATCCCCAGGGCCCATGATTTGCTCAGGGAGGTGGTGCGGGCTTTGCCGATTCTTGAGCCAATCGTAGCCTGGAGAGCAAGACTGGTGGCAGGAGTTATGTGTCATGTATCATGTATCATGTATGTTTTGAAATCTGGCCCTTGCCCGCTAAGCCGCATCTGTCATGCATGTCTCTCTTCTCCACTCAAGAACGCAATCCAATACGCACGGAGTAATTGGGCGGCGGCAGTGAGCGGTTTGGAATTAACAGGATCGGCCGTGGCAGTATCTGAGCCAGCTGACGCAGTAGTGCGCTGGCCGGGATATGGCCCCATTGACGAATAAACTGCCTCGGGTTTCAACAAGTGCCGGGAACGTCAAGCAAGGGCCAGCCAGGAGGAAGAACCTGGGCAAAAAAAAAAAAAAAAAAGAAAGCCATGTCGTGTGTTTCTTTATCCTTTCGTCTGCGCGTGTCTCCCTCTCACGGGTTTTCCTTTTTTTCTTTCACTCTTCTGTTTTCAGCTCTCCCTCTCTCTCTGTGTTGTGTGTGTGTGTGCTGGAGAGGAAATCTTTTAAGAACCAATTAGGTCCTCAGTGTCTCTCAGCTTCAAATGTTATTCTCGTGTTTCCTCTGGGGACCGGCCCAACGGCTCACTCGAAGAACCTCGGGAACACGAGCACGGAAAATGAAAAAAAAAAGCTATCCATCCCCCCTTTGTCGGGGAAAAAAAAAGGCACGCGCTCGCTCAAGAGCTTTTTCCGTCCGTCGCTTGGCCCGGGGGGGAGGGGGCCAAAAACACTGGAAGGGAAAGTTACACGAGACTGTGAAGGAGCTAAGCGCGGGATTCCCGCTCACTTAGTCTGCCGCCGTCCAACAACGCTGTTCAACACGCCGGAATATTTTTTCTATCTGTGTCTTGTTAGACCTGGAAGAAAGGCAATGGGAATCAATCAATCATTAGGGGGAATTTGTTGGATGCTAAACATATAACTTACATACACAGGTGTAGTTATATATAGATTGATATCTGCAGCTGGTTGAGATCGCTATATATAGATAGTATCCGTGACATCTATATTGCTTTTCTGCCTATATATATAGGAAACAAAGAAAGAAAGAGAAGTTGGCTTTTGTTGAGCTGCAGATGAGTGTTTAAAATACAAAGCTGTGAAGAACTGTGTGTCTTTACTTTCATACATTTGTAAATGGTGTTTTTTTGCATAAAATTTGACTCTCTCTTTGACATTCATGGATGAGTTGATGATTTCTTCTTGAAGATTAAGAATAGCAACTACATTACTATGTCACAGTACATATAAAGTGCAGTTAAATAAACTTCTTTGATGAAATGCAACTGTTTGTCAATGAATTTCTGAGATTGCACAGAGCTTTTTTCAGATGTAGAGAATGAGAATGTTGATAGATCTTTTTTTTTTCTCATTATTATTTAAGAAAGAATCTTCTTCTAATTTTTACTTTCTTTCTTCTCATTTCCTCAACTATCTATGTGTCTCTCCATTCCACATCAGATGAATAGACTTTTCTTTACCACTTTCTTTCATTTCTGAGCTTATATGCCGCTGTTTCAATGTGAGTATTATTCTTAAAGACTGATTCCTACCATTTTCTGATAGTGATGATGGCTATAGTGATGACCTTTTCTATACACAAGTCAACTGGCACAAAAGGCAGAAAAAAAAATGCTTCTCTTGACTGCACTACTACTAGACATGATCTGAGCTCAGTATTGGTATCCACCTAGGTATATTCTGTTTGCTGTCAATGGCATTTATTTACATGCCCCAATATGGATGGGAGGGAATGAATACTGTTTCACTCACCTCATACACTTGACTCACAGTGATCCCGTCAACTTCAAGTTTCGCTCTCAGTAATACCACCCCGCGCCCTAAACAGAGCAGTTTCATACCTCGGATGAAAAGGTATGTATGCAAGAAGAAGCGGAAGAATCAGACAGGGGTCATTTGAAGGGGGCCGTCATCGCCCAGATTTCAACAGGCAAGACCACTACCACAGAAATGAGACAAATTCTGCCAATACGACGTGTACATCCGGTGATATAATGACCAAGACGGGAATGGGATGGGTATCATGGGCTGGGTAGCAAAAGAAGACCGGAACTCCGTCATTCAGGTCTGGACTCTGGATGCAGAACGCCAGAATGAAATCCGATGAAGATATGAAGATTCTGGTAATTGATTTGCGGAATCACTCTCCATGAAATCATGTTGCTATTACCGCTGTGCGAGGGCAGTTGATCATGGCAATAACTAATATAGGAGATCGGTTTTTGAACAATACGGGAAGGTGACCGACCCTCTTCTCATCACGTTAGGGATATTCTCAATGTGTCGGATGACAACCATGCTTGGGATAGAAGGTTGATATCCTTTTAAGAGCAGGACAAGCACTCTGGACTAGGAGACAAATGTTGGCAGAGACCTGCTTGTTGCGTGGGCTGGGCTGGGCTGCGAGGCCGGGGAGAAAAATCACTGCCAGTGTTTAAAAGGTGGCATGCAGACGGCGGTGATAGAATGGAATCAAAATTAAGGTTAAAACTCAATTTTCCTTGAAGTTGCAGAGAGATGTTAGAACATGAATAAGTTCAATTCGCTTTCATCTGATATAAAGCAGTCCATCTGACAGAGGAATTATCGGATCGAAAGTTTCCTTGTTGGATACTGACTTTCCCCTGTCAGTCTCCACAGTGAGGTCATCATCTTATTCCTTCGAGTTGTTTAACCGATGTCGCTGGTCTGTTTAACTACTCCAGACATTGGCGCATTTCAAAGGCCGGCAAAAAAGGGAAACTTTGCTTGAAGTTCTTAAGTTAATTTGCGGTTTCTTGAAAACTTAGGTCATTCAAAACCCCATGAGAATGGGATCCTAATGTGTCTCGAACTGGACCTAGGTAGGTAGCAAAACGTCGTCATCATCCTTGCTATGTATCAAAAACCAGGTTTTCCAACTGAGCCCCGCTCTGGACTGTTCCTCCCAAGGTACGGCTCCAATCTGCCGCTATCTCGCAGCCTTCTGGTTTCAAGCCTGGATAAACGACCTATTGGCTATACAAGTCGCAGGGCCAAGCCAGAGACGAATGACAATTCATGCCAGTTCTGACTCAGCGGCGGGAAACGGCTGCTCTGATTGAATCGTTCGCGGTAGAAGCCATGTCGGACTGCGTAACATTGGTAGATAGCGAGCAGCCCGTTGGTATTTTTTGGCCGTTAACTTGCGTAAGTGAGGCGTTAGCCGATTCGGGCACCTGACGAGAAGACGTAAGGAGTGAATCCTTGGTGATGTAGCCGTGCATGGGATGGGATGGCTTTCGAGCGCAATTCTTCTGTCCTGGAAAATGCTAGAAGGAATCTCTTGGAGGAGGGCGGGCGAAATGTGTCTAGATTGGTCGTCGATGGTACTGTATATTATAAGAAAGCCTCCCTTGATACGCCAAAAGCCATAGTAATTTTTCGTGGCCAAAACCTGGTTTTTTTGGCCTCCTCCTGCCCTTCGAAAGAACATTCCATGTAGAAGGAAGCGGAGCCATTGGATCTGCCTTTTTCTTTTTCTGCACCAACTGCTAGAACTGATCCTGTCTCTTTATTATATATATATTATTAGTAGTAGGTAGTACTATTTTTTCCGTTCTGTCAGATTGATTTTATCCCGCCCCCCTGGTGCTGTTGCTGTATTTCGGTGTCTGGAGCCTGAGGTTGAACTTGCCCCTCGTTTTTCTGCCGTCGCCAAACACATTCTAGCTTCTAATTCTGCGCATCTCTTCTTATCTTGCCGCAAACCCCTCCTCCTCTTCTATCGCTTTCCTCTCAGCACAACAACCCGATCCAACGAGAAATTAAACGCCTTGAATTCGACGAGTCCAGTCTTCTGACATCAGTAAACGAAATTTGATGCCCGCTGAGTTCACCGCCCATAATCTCTAAGCCCATCTCTCCGGTTCACACGCGAAATCCGATAAATACCCAGTCTGCTTGATTTTCCCCCTCCTGACGATTACGACGAAAGCGATATCGACTTCCAAATATTGACTCTCTCTTCTTTACGTGCACTTTGTCTTCCCTCTCGATCCGGTTGATTTTCTTTTGAGTTGGGCGCAGTGATGGACCATTTTAAAATGGCGGAGTTTGTTCGTGCTCAGATCTTTGGCACCACGTTCGAGATCACAAACAGGTATGCGGGGAACCGACCATGTTGCTCGCATGGTTGCCCTTATTCAGTTCAGTTGATCTGATGGGAAGAAAATGCTAACGGCGCTGATTCATAGATACACCGATCTCCAACCTGTGGGGATGGGCGCCTTTGGGCTTGTCTGGTACGCGGGAACCCCCTCACCCCTCACCCCCCCGGCATAGTTTAGTGAGAGTTGAATACGGGAAAGATATCAGGCTCTACGGAAGCCTTGCAGGCGTAACAATAGAAACGATATAGAAGGACACCCGCTGATATTTGCTGTATAGCTCCGCAAAAGATCAATTGACGGGACAGGCTGTTGCCGTGAAGAAAATCATGAAACCTTTCAGTACCCCCGTGCTTGCGAAGCGAACGTATAGGGAACTGAAGCTGCTCAAGCATCTGCGGCATGAAAACGTTGGTGCCACTGCAATCCATGATTTAAAGTGTTTCTACGCTAACTGCTTTGAAGATTATCAGTTTAAGCGATATTTTCATCTCGCCGCTTGAGGATATGTACGGAAGATACTCCTCTATCGGAATTCATATTGGACAATTGCTGATGAGCTAACTTGAACGTAACAGATATTTCGTTACGGAGCTGCTCGGAACAGATTTGCATAGATTGCTCACGTCAAGACCGCTTGAAAAGCAGTTCATTCAATACTTTCTGTATCAAATCCTTGTAAGTTCTCTCACCGCCCTCGCCGCACATGGCTACCGCCGCCTGTGAGGTAGATGCGTGTTGGATATCATCCCACTGACGTTCGTATAGCGGGGATTGAAATACGTTCACTCCGCAGGAGTCGTCCATCGAGATCTCAAGCCAAGTAACATCCTTATCAACGAGAATTGCGACCTCAAGATTTGCGACTTTGGTCTTGCGCGTATCCAAGACCCACAGATGACCGGTTACGTCTCGACAAGATATTACCGTGCTCCTGAAATTATGCTCACATGGCAAAAGTATGATGTTGAGGTAGATGTATGGAGCGCAGGATGCATCTTTGCAGAGATGCTGGAAGGCAAGCCTCTATTTCCAGGCAAGGACCACGTGAATCAGTTCTCTATTATCACGGAGCTGCTAGGCACTCCCCCAGATGATGTGATCGAAACCATCTGCAGTGTCAATGTACGCAGAGACCACCGATCCCACTATCTTTGTGTGTCTGCTTCAAAGTATCTAACTGGACTGTAGACATTGCAATTCGTCCAATCCCTGCCAAAGCGCGAGCGACAGCCGCTAAGCAACAAGTTCCAGAACGCAGACCCCCTTGGTACGAACCCAGATTATTTTCACACACACCAGATGCCACATTTAGATATTGGACGTACGGGATACTGATTGACAACCACAACAATAGCCATCGATCTCCTCGAGCGAATGCTAGTTTTTGACCCAAAGAAACGTATCACAGCTGGCGAGTCTCTTGCGCACGAGTACCTCTCACCGTACCACGACCCAACCGACGAGCCTGTAGCAGATGATAAATTTGATTGGTCATTTAATGACGCCGATCTCCCTGTTGACACATGGAAGATTATGATGTAAGTTATGTCCTTTTATTTAATTGGCCCGCCAGTCTCGTCTAAATTACTCGGACGAATGGCCTACTTCCGAAAGTCATGATTTTCTACAACGAGAGAACGCTGGCGACGAACCTGACTAACCATCCATGATATTTAGGTACTCTGAAATTCTCGATTACCACAATGTTGACCAGCTCGCACAAGATCCGAACAATCAAGTGCCACTTGACCCCGTAGACGGGACCGCCCAGCAGGTCATGTCCTAACTTCCAAGGGGGGTCGTTTTGAACCGAGAGAGAAATAAAATCCGAAAACCGGCTTAAGGATAAACAAAATAGATACACCAAAGTTGGAAGATTCGGAAAGTACCCTTGTTCTCTCGGCATGTCCGTTTGCTATATAACACATCCTGATATATTCAAAAACGAAAACAAGCTCATATACCACTGCCCTCTAATCTCGTTATATATACTTCATTGGGGCGAGCGAGCAGGCCTCAAGAATTCTATTTTTGCCTCCACACCTTATAACAGAATTCCCTATTTGATGGTGCTATTCCTCTGAATCCTTTGACTATCATATTTTGCATTTTTATATCCTTTGTGGACGGATTCCCTACTGCGCACATCTTCTCCAATCCAAGTCCTATCCCTATGTTTTATTTTGTCCCTTCACATGTCCGTTTCTTAAGCTCTCATTCTCGGTGTTCACCTGATTCTGGGTGGTTTGGGGAGCGTTGGGGTTGCCTCCTTCTTTGCTTCTATTCAGCTTGAAATGATTCCAATTGGGGAATGATAGGGTTGGTTGAGACCTTTGTCTTGGTAAAGGCTTGTTGTGAGGGATAGTACTTTGGGGCGAAGGGGATTGTCGCATTACAATACTCGGCTTTCGTCTTTCTTCTATTATTCCTCTATCCTCTAGACCCCTTACTCAGCTTACCGTGCCCTTTTTTATCTCCTTCTATTAGCCATATAAGCATAGGCACAAAGCCTGCCTCGCTTGCTTAATACGGTTCCTACACGAACCCTGGGTGAAAGTATATGGCAAATTTTCCTTTCCTTTTCCTTTTTCTTTTCCTTTTCTCGTACGATTATTTCCTTGATTTATTGATTTGTTGTTTTAACGTATTCTACTCATGATTTCATTTCCGTTAATCAATAAGCAACCTGTCAGTTCAAGTTCTCTTCTCTTCCGAAGCGGACGGATTGAGTTACGGAGGATATTTATTATTTGTATGTATTGTATGTACATAGGCTTTAGTTAGCTGTTATATAGATAAGGCGGGACTTATTTTGCGTATAAAAGAAAGGAACTGATAGCAAGCTCAAGCTGAAAAACAGCTTCATAAAAATAATTTGATGAATATTCGTCCGACTTTGTATCCTTTCATGATTTCGCAGGGTTGCACCACGTGACTCCAACTAGCTCCCCAGCCAAGATTCAGATGACAGCATCAAACGAACCAAACATCCTCAGCCTTCTGTCCCCGGTTTGTTGGAGCCGAGCATGTATCACCACCACCAGCTTGCCATTTGAGGGTAAATCCCCCAATGAGATAGAAAATCCAGCTTCCTAGCATCTTTATTGATATATGTCTTTTTTTTGTTTGTTTATATCCCAAAAATCCCTTCCTTACCCCCAAGATCCCTCCGCCCCCCGGTCGCTCGATACACCTTCTAACCCCAGGACAAGAGAGTGCCGAAGCAGGATAACAGAGGCGAGAACAAGGGAAAGAAGATCGGAAGGGAACCTGCTCGGAAAATAAGAAGAGATTGAAAAAGGGTATAAAATGCGACGTAGAAAAGACCGCGAACCTATTATCTTGGTTATAGATTTTCATCATGCCAGGTTAGTTGAGCTTCCCTTAGAAATTCTATGACGTTTCTCCCCGGTTGTTTCAATTGATATGCAGCTATGTAGAGAGCTTTATCTGGGAGCAATGATTTATAGCTGTATAATTTTTATACATGTGCACTGAAGTCGAAAAGCGTCTGCTCTGTACATGATATGTTTCTTTTTGGTTAGTTACTAACCTGACGGAAAAAAACAATATCGCAGAGGTCCCGAGGTCGAGCATTGCTTCTGCAAGCAAGGAGCTGATATCCTTGTGAAGAATGATTGGTCTCTATTACCATTCATGGCACTGTCCGATGGAGCGCATGCGTACGTCTTCCAAAATACATACACATACCCTTTCTTGGCCGAAAACCCGAGCTCCCCCTAATAATTCATTTATTTTCCAGCTCCACCGAAGATTTCTCCTACTTCACACTCATGCAGAGCGCAACGGACACAGAGCCCGCCACTTCCCTCTTCGGAATATCATGCACACGCCAGATGGATTCGGCATCGCTGATCAATCGATCCCCTGACGTGACGAGGTCGACGGTCCAGAAAGCGGTGGTGGCTGTGATTGATGAGCCAAGGCATTTCGGGCAGTTGAGGCAGAAGTTGTCTATTGTTACGTCGGCGTGGTTTGCGCAGAGGTATGTGTTTTTTTGGAGTGGTTAGTGGGTGGAGGTGGGCGTCTTCATGAAGGCACAAAAGGGGAGATTGATGTTTGGGGAAATCAAAATTAGTTGCAGATGAGGATTAAGCGAAGGGAATTGGTTTTCTTTTTCTTTTTGGTTTGCTGACTCTGTTTGGGAATTGTTAGAGACTTCTCGGATACGGATATTCTAAAGGTATGAGTTTGGCCCTTGCGTCGATTGCGGGTTAGGATGTGCAGCTCACTCAAGTCTTTCGTGGTGCAGATATTCCAGGAGAACCTGGCGGAAAGTTTAGATAATGATGAAGGCCAGAAGGATGAGAACTTGGGTGAGTGGCTCCGTAATGCTCCTTTTTTCATTTAACTTTGCTAATTTTCTACGGGAAGGCCTTTCGCTACGAGAGATGATCCATGAATTCAAACACCAGACATTGGTCTTATTTAAATGCCTTTTACTACAACCAAAAGTACTTCATGGACATTGGCATCGCCCCAGGAGAGTGAACTGAACATATAGCTTACAGTCCACTAGATGCTATTCTTTGGCACCCGCTGCGAACGACTCTGCATGATCCAATTCTCACTTATATCCTTAATACCCGGCCTTATTCACCATCTCGAAGATTGCGCAGACCCGTCCTTTGATAGCTATGCAGAGTCTGTTGTTAAACCCACATCTCTCAAAACGAGCGAGAGGAGCTCATGTAAGCAAATTCAGCGACTGGTCATCTGTATATCCGCTCATTGACGGATTATTAGTACTCGCATATATGGGTTTACCTCTTCAGATCTTTGGCAAGGTTTGCTTCCCATTCTACTTGTTTTATTCGTCTTAGCATGTTGAATCTCCGTACTAAGTTTTTGATAAGGGAAGTATATTTGGTCCCTATACGCCCCTCCAGCGCCTGGATCTCCTCGCAGATTACGGCACGAAATCGTACGTGGTTGGATCCACAAACTCCCTGCTGTTGCAGCAGAAAGACCGGTACAGCGACATTCTCATTAATGTAAGGGCTGCAGGTCTTTGGCACGAAAATATTGGTTTTGTACTAACATGGGAAAATCATAGCTTGATGAAGATACAATCAACATTACCTCGCCATCCTTGAGATCTGCTCTTTCTCTTTCACCAGCTGACAGGCGATGGATTGATTTTCTGACGCAAACAATCTATGAAACCTGGGATGATGACCAGCCAGAACGGCCTAACACCCATGGATACTTGGGCTCCGAAGAATTCATCCGCCTGCAATTTGAAGAGTATCTGTTGGCGCTTCTCTCTTGCGAAAAGCTCCACGATGAAGTGCGTCGCGGTTCGGGAACTTTATCGCCAGGTTTGGATGTTGAAGGTGACCCGGCATCTGAATTTGGCACACATTTCCTCGAGCGTTGGAGGACAACGTCCAACTACGCTCTGTTCCACAAGCTCACATCTGACTCTCATTTGTTCTCAATCGCGGAACCACGCCATCCCTGTGCTGGCGGCCTGGGTATTCAAGATATCCAAAGACGACTAGCCCAACAAATATCCGAATTACACTTGGATGAGCGAGTTCGCGAGGGCCGCGAAGCTCTTAACAAACACTTGGCCACTGGCCAAAAGAGAGTCAACTTCGCGTTCAACAGCTTCTGGGCTGATATAAACCAGCGTAAGAAGAACGAACAACAGCGGAGATACTCCGAAGAAGTTTCCGCAGCTGCGTCAGCGGACACTAACTCAATAGCTTCTCCCCGGACATCGACTTCAACGATTGCAAACTCCCCCGGTGCAGGACCATGGACATTTGGCCCCCGAAAAGCGCCGGTAGTTGACATTGCCCAGGCGCAGGCAACTGTCGCTGCCGCGGGACAACGCGCATCTTCCTATTTTAGTTCCTGGGGTGCCTGGGCAACCGATCGACGAAAGGAATGGCAAGAGAAGAAAGCCAGCGGCAACAACAGCCCGGTATCATCGCCTACTGCAGTGGTTTCGCCCCAGAGTTTAACCATCACTCCTAAAACGAACTCGGACGAACCGAGCGACTTACCTGGAAGGGACTCAAAGGAGGTTCAAGGCCGCACGCATCATCCTAGTGGCTCCGTGTCCAGCGCTAGCACGAGCGTTAGCCACAAAAAAGCATGGAGCAACTTGCTATGGAAGAACAGCGGCAATCACACCTTTGACCCGGATATTCAAAATAATGTTAATAATAATAATACTAATACCGCGCAGAGCCCGCGAGCGAGCCGAGATTTGAAGAGCAAGGAACACAATAATACTAATGATGTGAACGATAACGATAACAATAATTCTAATGCCAATATCGATACCGTTGCTGCTACCTCAAAAAACAGCCCTCCCCCATCCGAGTCACCAACATTACCGTCACAAAACAAGGACTCCTTCGCACCATCGACAGCCATATCCGCGCCTACAATTGATGCACAGACACCAAGCCCGCCCATATCCTCACCAACCCTCACCGCCGCCGATAAACTACAGGTAAACAATCACACCCCCGAGCCAGCAATTTCCCCGCTCAATCTTGATGAGTCGGCTCATTGCGATCCATTTACGGTCGTGGATCTATCGGGTCCTACACAGCAGTCGTCGACGAGTGAGGCTACCCAAACGAAGGCGGAGCAGAAATAATTTTCGCGTTTTTGGGCAAGGGAGATGGGTGGGCTGCGGTTGGCCAGAAGACCAAGCTCCATGCTCTTCTTTGTCTACCCCCTTCCCTCGTCCACCTACCTTTTATTGGATGTCCGTGATTTCTAGCTGCAAGATGGAGGGAGATTTTGCTACGCCCCCCCCCCCCTCTTCATTTTCCGTTCCTGAGATTATCGTACTGTTCTTCCTTGTCAGCGCATTTCAGCGTTAGGTTTTCTTCCTCTCTCTCTTCTTTTTTGGTAGGCGAATAAAGAATTTAGGGAAGGTGACCCAAGAAATAATACCCCTTTACACTTCTCGTCCGTTTTATTTATAGGGTTTCAAGTAGAATTTATTTGCTTTTTCATCTCTATTTTTTTGGTCTCTCTGGGTGAACCTTTTATGATATCGTCCGTTTGCTCTTTTTTTACTATGGCAAAAACTTCCATGGGGGTGGGGGGGGGGAAGGCGTTAGCTATTCTTTTTTTTTTTTTCGCTCCTGTTTTTCCAAAAGATTCTCGGGCGCTTTTTCTTTAGTATGTTAATGCTTTTGTTTAGGTCCGGGATATGTGTCTTATCTATCTACATAGGTATATATTGATGCTACAGTTTTGTTTTCGGGATAACTGTATTGGTGGCTGACATCTACCAATTGACATTGACATGCGGGATGATGAACTTTGGTGGATGTGGTTAAAACGTCTTCTGTCTTCCTCTTCTCTCTTTTCTCTCTTACCTTATATCATGCATGGTTGGATCTTCTTCCTCTTATCCCCTTTCATCGCCACTACTATCACCAACCTACCTGCCTTTGATTTCCCTATGATTCTTTTGATCCATATTCATCATGTCCCCAAGTCACGTACATTTCCTGGCCATTCAGCTTTCTGAATCAGAGACACGATATATTAAACAAAGCCAAATCGGAAACTGGCGGAAAGTTATGTATGTACAGTACAATTATATACAATCCAGTCCTCCCAAAGGAAACAAAGTAACCGTGCTCGTAGCCAGGCTGTAGATTCTATTTACATCTCCATCAACTTAACAGTTGGAATGCGAAGTGACAAAAAAATAGAATGAGTTCTGACCAAATAGTCTTATCACAGGTAGTCCAGTCTTCCCAAATTCAAGGCCGTCTTGGCTTCCTTTTCCAACCTGTTTGAAACTTCGTCGTGTTAATCCGAGGGAAAACGTGGGCCTCTGTGTTGAATACCACATCCGTGAGTGAGAGGAGGTCGGTTGGCGAAAATAGGAGGTAGAGATATTTCAGAGTCTCGGCCTAGACCGACGTTAGTAGTTAACTCAGCTAACGTTTGCTTAGGTTCTCCTCCTCAGGGTGCTTCTGTTGTTGTTGAAGGAATAACTGTCCACAACTTACCAGCCAAAAACTCTCCATGTTATCTCTGACCTTAGGCGGGATACTATTTACATCGTCAAGAGACACATACCCTTCTCCATGCGGCGGGATTGTGTATTTCTCAAACGCCTCGAATATCTCCCAACCCCATTCCCGGTAGATGGGGTCCTTAGTTACACGCCACATCATAAAGAGGCTCTCTATCGTCTCCGGGCGCTGTAGATTGTGCGCATCAAGTGGCTTGATAATGTAATCTTGCTTCCAGCCGGAGATGGAGTCTATGCTAGGAGGTAGAGGAGACTTCCTTTCCCCGGGAACGGGTTGCAGGTCCACATTGTCCGCATTGAACCAGGCGATCTCGGGAGCCAGCCCTGTATTCGTGACTTTGTACATGCCCCAGCATGTTTTCATGAGTTCTTTGGCAAGGTTCATCTGCTTCTGCTGCTTGTCGCTCCAGCCATGGATCTTTTTCGCTTCGGATACCGTGAGTCCGCCGGTTACGCCTAGTGCAATCGTGCCTGGCAAGAAGCAGACGAGATGGTCCATCTTGGGGGATAATTTGCCGCCGATTCCGGAGGGTAACTCAGCGACGAAGTGCATGTTTGAGAATTTTGTTGTGGTGACCATGTGCTTTTGGATTCCGGCTAGGGCTTCAGACCACATTTCGAGATAGATGGGTTCGGATGTTTGCAGATACTGCTTGAGGAGATATTCTGTCAATAGGTCGATGTGTGGTTAGTGCCTGGGGGGTTCTGGTGTATGTATGCTTGGATAACTAGCTGAAATACCGTAGTATGAATCACCGCGACTCCCGAGTCGGATTTCTTTAGTTGTAAAGTGGCCGCTTCGCGGGTCTATAAAGATGGGGAGAAGGCCATCTTGCATGCCGTTGTCGTCGAGCACTTGCATGATTTTCTCCGCTTTGCGCCAGTAAATTTCATTGCCAGTTAGGTTCGCGAGATATTTCATTTCTAGCTGGAGGGTCCCAGCTTCTGCCATCGAGGAAGATCCGCCATCGGCATGCGAAACAATCCCCTTTTTGGTCCCCAGGTGGATACTTGCATACGGGATCCCTGATGGGGATTCGTATGCACCGAGAAGTCGATCTGCTAGGTCAATCGCCTTTGACAAGTAGATGAAGTCTGATCGAGAGGCGACATCTGGGAGTTGGCCTGCGAGGTAGTGTGCAGAGAGAAGGCCACCTAGCATGCGAATAGTCGTTTCGAACGTATTGACGTCTTGATCTTGATCATAGGTAAGTTCATGCTGGATCCATTCGCGAGCTTCCCCCAGCTGAGAGGTGAGGTTCATAATCATCATAGTGTCCAGGCTGTCAACGATAATCCATCCCAGGCCTTTTGGGCTCATTTGCGAGCCCTTTTGGGAAATTGGGTGAAATTGGTCTTGACCTGATGGGGCGCGAGGATGAGGAATGTGTAATTTCTAGTTAGCCCATGCATTTTTGCTTAGAAGTTTACACACGTAGACAAAAGAATGACATAACGAACCCCAGGCATATTTTGTGTAAGCATCCCAGCTGCTCACAAATGCTTCCTTAACCTTTTCCCGGCGATGTTCCCAATTGCTTGCCCTCCACCTGTAAAGGCGCAACCCATTCGGAGAGTCTTGAACACGCAAAATCACACCCAATGCAAAAGCAACACAGGCAGCTAAGAACGTCGTAAGTTTCAGGATGGCTCTCAATGTCCATCTCGAAGCCTTCGCGTTCTGAACGGGCTTATAAGAGCCCCTTGTCATGGTATGTGATTCCTCGCCAGGCGAACTCATTTTCGTGTCGTGCTTCACGTTTTGACTTTTGGAGCCGTTTCGAAGGAGATAGGCGACTGCTAATCCTCACGTCCTTCGACTGCTGTAGTTGCCCCTGTTGATATAGCCCAGTCCCAGAAAGCCTGCCTGCATTCGGTAACTTACGGCTATGTGGTTGGAAGTTGAAGAATGGCAAATTCATCTTGGCGGCAGTAAGCTTATTTCTTGTCTCTTTTAGCTACAAGGAAACTCTGTATGAGAATAACTTCAAAAATGCAGCAAAATGATCAGACAGGCTGTCGTATTGATATGGATGGATGCAGATATTGAACAGTGCTTATATGCTACGGCCGGAGATTTAACTAGTTGAATAAGCCTGTGTAACGCTGTCTGACTGTCATGCACGTTGTATCCTTGTTCCAACCACAAACCAGGCATAAAAAAACGCCTTAAACTACAGTTCAAAATATCGTCCTTCACTTCACAACAAAAAATAAAGGTGGAGATGTTTCCTCTAGCCAGGATCAACGCCGTTCCTATACCAGGCTGAGGCTGATAAAATGAAGACAGAGCACGCTCGGTATATCGTGCTACAAGGCCCCCCCCCCTCCCTGCATCGTCCGTGGTGCTACAGTTGCTTTCGAGGTCAAACGCGGAAAAAGGCCACCCTTGAGGGTTGAACATAAAACTCCAAAACTAAGGAGCCTGATTGCGAGGCTCCTAATGACGGGAAGGGGACATAGTTGACGATGTAAGTGTAAACGCCTCCCTGGAAACTATAGGTGATAAGTAGCTATGTGCATCAGGGTCTCCTTGAACCATATCATCCAGCTGCTCTATACTATGTACTGTACTCATGTACTCCACAGTCGTGATTCTGAAGGTCTCCACCACTGCCGGGAAGTTTATTATGGCCGGATCTGTTTCTTTCTTTGTGGGTCAATTTCTCCCTGTTCGTCCGCACAGCTAAGTCCGCACAGCTAGGATGATACACCAACTTTTTATCAGATAATTGCTGTGGCCATTCAAACGTGCAGAAGAGGCACCTAAGGACTCTTCCTCCAATGGCTCGTGAATGCTGCTGCTATAGGCAAATTTTGAAGTGCAATTAGATAAAGTCTAGCACATTTGATATCCTCTGCTTTCTTTAAGACAACGGTCACAAATATTTCATGTGAACTGACATTTTTTGTTTGGATTGTTTAGATGTGCTTAATTTATTGATCGAGTACCCATTAACAGGATTTGTAGGTGAGCAGGACATATGAATTTCATATAATTCCTCGAATTAATCTATCCTCGTTTTTTCTTTAATATCGGCAGTCGCCCTCTCGGCTCGGCTAACCTTAGCCGATCGGCTGTCGCGCTGACTCAGCCAAATCTCCCATCTCTTTTTTTTTGGCCCTTCAAGTTTCTCCGCCAAAATATGCGCAATTTCCGCGAGATGGGCGGGGTGGTTTATATCGCCCCACGGCTCAGCAGCGATGATGTATATGGAGCTGAATCCACGTTTCATTTTTCAGGGCGCTTCGGCCATGCATATAACGTTATCCTTGCTGGACCATATTTACCCAGCGCGCAAAACTACCTCGGTTGAAATAAAATGGGCTCAAAAACGAATACCCACATAAACTGACAGACAGGTTCACCCACTGACACTGACTTGCTCTCTTATAGATCTTGGGACATTTATAAGGAACTCCAGATGCTGAACAAATTATAGAAACTTTGGCTCTTTGCTCAACCTCTCTCCTGCTACCAGATACGTCGTACCCCGCCTTTTCCTCCAGCCAAAAGTCGGCTGCCGCGCTTAACGTTATCACAAGGGAAGCAAGCGATATATTAGTTATACGAGCGACGAGCTTTTAAATTCTACATTTAATCACATCCACACTCGTTTTCCCCGTACCTCTCATACAACCCTGTATATAACCCCCCACACGCATCTTCGTTCGTTACAAACCTCCAAAAAGATGGTCACCAGCAACGAAGACACACCCTGGGGAAGGGTCCAGTCCTTCCTCAACACCGCCTCCTCCTACCCCGAAACCTCCAGTTGGGATGTCTCATGCATGAAGGCCATCAAGCTCGTGAAAGTCGAGCCGGGTACCGTCGAATTCGAATTCACAGTAACAGAAAATATGTGCAATCCGCTGGGGATATTACATGGCGGCTGCACAACAACGATCCTAGACGTGCTAACGTCGACGGCGGCGTTTTCCTTACCGGACAATGACCTGGCGCTGGGGACGCTCAGTCGGACGTTGACGATGACGTTCCTGAGGCCTGTGCCCGTGGGTACGACGGTGAGGGTTGTGGTTCAGTTGGTGGCGGCGGGGAAGAAGTTTGTTAATTTCACGGGGAATCTGTTGACGCTGGATGGGAAGGTTTGTGCTAGCTGTGTACATGATAAGGCGGTTTTCAGACCGGCGAAATTATGAAGAGGGGGTACGGTACGGGGGGATACTGGTGGGATGTGATGCTTAGTGGAATGAGTTGGTTATTGGCTAATGGGAGCTGTGCAATGGGTGGTTAAAGGGAGAGATATGAGAGCAGTCTTGGTCCTATTGAAAGGGACCTTTACTCTTTTAAAGAGTGGTGTGCGTTTTCAAGCCCTCAGGGGAGCTCTGTGTATATGAAGTGGTTCGAGGGATGGGTATTGCGTTTCCATCTGTTTTCCTAGATTTTATTTTGTATAACTAGAAGAATAATAGATAGGACATATAAACGAATGCATTGTATATAACTAGTCAATCAATGGGGAGAAGTTAGCCCTAATATGAGGATTAAAGCATTTCCCAAGATTAGACTGATAAGTCCGAATTGTTAACGTAACTATAAGCTGATGATCAATCAAAGCGCCTGTTACAAACTCATTCCAAACGCAAATAGAGTCCGAGGTGTCCGCCCTTCCCGCATTGGCAGGTTGGTGAACCCTCATATTTCTGCTTGTAATATAAGAAGGTCGGTGTTTTAGATTCTAATTCCACTTTGTTCCAGTTTCAATTTTTATACTTTTGTACATGTATATGCTGTACATTAGTTTATATTTATTTGCTATCTATGGATTTATTTATTTATTTTCTATCTTGCTTTCTTAATCTTCTCACTATCCAGCTGCAATTCCCCACATCAAATCAGGGAAACCTGCTTTGACCTAGTTAGCGGCGTTTTTTGCCCCCGTTCAACAAGGCCTATATGTCCATGCAGCACGTTTATCAAATCAGAGACCACCATGCACGTTCATGCCGCTGTCATCTCTCACCCAATTGGATCCTCAGGATTGCTATGGTCTCGCCCTGGCTTTTGTTTGCTTTGCAAGGAAGCTTAAAGCTGGGGTTTGTCTCGAACAAGATCTGGAACGTATTTCTCTCACTCCAGGGGGGCAAAATCCTCGCTGAACTTGGTCAATAGCTTTGCAGGAATGGCTCAGAGTGACTTTTGACTTTTCCCCAAGGCATCTCATCACTAAATCTTGCATGGATTAAATCACATAAGATACACTTTTGGTGTCTGATCGCACCATAACCCCGCCGGATATGTTCTCAACGCGCTGTATGGGGTGATGTTGCAGGAAGGACGCCGTCTGCTTTCCTCTTGTTATTTTATTCAACATTGCTCTCATATACTTACTATTTGGCTCTTCTGCTTCATTGCTCTTGGATGAGTGATTGACTGAAGCAGTGTGTCGCACTTGACTGTTGCTTCTGCATTTCTGGGAACCTTACTTCCCCGCCAGCTTCATATATAAATAACCAACCCCTCCACTGACAGCTTCTACAGCTTCTACAGCTTCTCTTCTTTCGTCTTTTTTAATTTCCATATTCTCCAAATTGTCGGGAATATTCACTCGAGCTATTTTTATTTCATAGGTAAGTGCTCCATCATCCTCTACGCATTGCTTTCTCTCTCTATTACCTTTCCTCCCTCGCGGAACCGTGGTTGCACCAAAGCTGTCAGATTGGCCCCGCGATTTGCAACTTTCCCCGCATAATTTCTCAAAAGAATCCATTTAACAAAGTTATTCAAAATACCCAATAGATCTAAGCGTTCTCTAAAGTACTTCTCAGATCAGCTAGTTCGAGCAGGAGTGCATTTTGCTCTTAACTCCCAAGCAATGGCCAGCCCCACGCGCGAACGTCGTCCGTCAGTCGGAGCCCCAATATCAGATCTTCAAGGGCCCGTTGGACCTGGATTTAGCCGTCCTAAGCATAAACGTACATTTACCGGGTTAGGACCTCAGGACATCAAGAAAGTGGAAGCCAGTATCCCGGAGCCTCTGAGAGAAGCGTATGTACTACTTCCCCACCTCCGAAAGGAGGACCGATCTTTCAGGATCGCGGAATGGCCCATTTGCTCCCGGGAGCCTTTACATTGGATTCTCTAGAGAGAAAGTTGTGCTAATATTGTGTTTGGAATATAGCTGGCGCAAGTTTGTATGGTTATTTTCCTCTATCAATGGATGAGTGAGCTCTAATAGTTTGTTTGGCGGTAGTCTGCGAAAGAATTCGGGACGAAAGATGAATTTGGGGTATGGTTTGTTTGAAATCTTGCTATATTCACTTGGTTCTGCCTGAAACGTGCTTGGGGGTTCTAAAATTTTCTAACGAGATGTATAGAAAGAAGTTGTTCGCCATGTCGAGACCACTCTTGCCCGGTCTCTCTTCAACTGCGATGAATTGTAGGTGCTTTGGTAAAACTTCAGTGATTAATGCGCGATTCGAGTGAACTTACCGCATCGATAGGGCGGCATACTCTGGCACTGCATTGGCATTTCGAGACCGACTTGTCATTGAATGGAATAAAACCCAACAGCGACAGACCTTTGCAGACCAGAAGCGAGTTTACTGTATGTATTTATACCCTGGACATGTTTCGCGACCGTACTGACTTTGTAGATCTTTCTCTCGAATTTCTGATGGGACGAGCTCTGGATAATGCTATGTTGAATGTGGGAATGAAGGACGTTGCCAGAGGTATGATTCCTACTCCTAAAATTAGCGAATAACTGCTAATGCGAGCGTTACAGATGGGCTGAGAGACCTTGGTTTCCGAATCGAAGACGTTATTAGCCAAGAACATGATGCTGCTCTGGGAAATGGCGGCTTGGGGCGACTTGCCGCCTGTTTTCTTGACAGCCTGGCGTCCCTTAACTATCCTGCATGGGGATATGGATTGCGATATCGATACGGCATTTTTAAGCAAGAGATAATCAACGGATATCAGATTGAAGTCCCAGATTACTGGCTCGATTTCAACCCATGGGAATTCCCACGCCACGATGTCACTGTTGATATCCAGTTTTACGGGTCAGTTAGGAAATATCAAGACGAAAGTGGGAAGACCATTCACTCGTGGGAAGATGGAGAGATTGTTCAAGCGGTGGCTTATGATGTGCCCATTCCTGGTTATGCCACACCGACAACCAACAATCTCCGTCTCTGGTCAAGCAAGGCTGCTAGTGGGGAGTTCGACTTTCAAAAGTTCAACGCAGGCGAGTATGAAAGCGCTGTGGCTGACCAACAGCGTGCGGAGAGCATATCAGCAGTGCTGTATCCCAACGACAACCTTGATCGCGGTAAGGAACTACGTTTGAAACAACAATACTTCTGGTGCGCGGCTTCCCTCTACGATATTGTGCGGCGATTCAAGAAGACCAAACGGGCATGGTCAGAGTTTTCTGACCACGTCGCGATCCAGCTGAACGATACACATCCCACCCTTGCAATAGTGGAACTACAGCGTATCCTCATTGACCAAGAAGGGCTGGAATGGGACGAGGCTTGGAATGTCATATCCAGAACGTTCGGTTATACGAATCATACTGTTTTGCCAGAAGCCTTGGAGAAATGGTCCGTTCCTCTGATCCAGAGCCTCCTTCCCAGACATTTGCAAATTATCTACGATATAAATTTGCATTTCCTGCAAATGGTGGAGAAAATGTATCCGAAAGACCGTGACCTGTTGACTCGCGTTTCAATAATCGAAGAATCTCAGCCGAAAATGGTTCGTATGGCCCATTTGGCGATTATTGGATCCCATAAAGTCAATGGAGTGGCAGAGTTACACTCTGACCTTATCAAGACAACGATCTTCAAGGATTTTGTTGAGATATATGGCCCGGACAAATTCACCAATGTGACAAATGGCATCACCCCTAGAAGATGGCTCCATCAGGCCAATCCTCGCCTCTCCAATCTCATTGCCTCGAGGCTAGGAGGTCATGACTTTTTGAAGGATCTTACTTTACTCGACAAGCTTGAGGCATACACCGACGACGAAAATTTCAAGGAAGAGTGGGCGGATATCAAACATGCTAACAAGGTTCGGCTTGCGAACCATATCTTGGATACCACTGGGGTTCTTGTTAACCCGAAGGCTCTGTTTGATATACAAGTCAAGCGCATCCATGAATACAAGCGGCAACAATTAAACATATTTGGGGTGATACACAGGTATCTTAAAATAAAGGCAATGAGTGCCAAAGAACGGGCAAAACTTGTTCCTCGTGTGTCGATTTTCGGTGGAAAGGCAGCACCGGGATACTGGATGGCGAAATCAATTATCCATCTTATTAACAAGGTAGGGTCGGTTGTCAACAACGATCCGGATGTTGGAGATCTTTTGAAGGTCATCTTCGTGGAGGACTATAACGTTAGCAAGGCGGAAATTATTTGCCCTGCTTCGGATATCAGCGAGCATATTTCAACTGCTGGTACAGAGGCTAGTGGGACAAGTAACATGAAATTCGTCCTTAATGGAGGCCTTATAATTGGCACATGTGATGGCGCAAATGTGAGTCTACTTTAACCACGATTTCTCATGACCCAAACTCTAATTAAAAACCGCCCTTAGATCGAAATAACCCGCGAGATCGGCGAACAGAATATCTTCCTTTTCGGTACCCTCGCTGAGGATGTTGATGATCTCCGTCACAACCATCTTTATGAGAAGGATAGCATCACCATAGACAGCGATCTGGCCGCCGTCTTCGACAGTATCCGCTCAGGAACTTTTGGTGATGCTAGCTCATTTTCAGCCCTCATTTCAGCAATCACCGAGCATGGCGATTACTACCTGGTGTCAGACGATTTCCATTCGTATATCACGACGCAGGATATGGTGGATGAGGCGTATCGAGATCGGGATGGATGGCTTGAGAAGTGTATTTTGAGCGTGTCGAGGATGGGGTTTTTCTCGTCTGATAGGGTTATTGCAGAGTATGCGGATAGTATTTGGAATGTGGAACCGGTTGCAGTCGCGGAGTAGGGCGGTCGCTGGCGCTGTTTGGTTGGGGTTTTTCAGACGGTGGAGGGGGAAGATGAACATGTTTCCAAAGTGGATTTGGATATTCACTCTTTGTCATTCCATTCTTATTGTTTCTTATTTTCGTAGATTTTCTTGTCCGTTCTCCCTGAGAAGAAGGAGAAGATTGGCCTAATGATGCTTCGCAAATGTGATCTCGGATTTCTTTTAACAAATATTGTCTATACCGAGACTGTAGTATAATCATATTCGGTTTGTAAACCCGTGAATCGGAAGTTCTCTCGATTTTTATACAAGCCCACACAGCCTACTTGGCCAGCTTATCAACTGCTTTATGGTCAACTCATCTACCATGTCTCCTGCACCACTTCCAATCACATTCCTAGTTCTTAACTCCGCCTCGTTCCTCTCTAGGTACATACAAATAGCCCGACCCTCCACCCTCGCACGGCTCCAGAACCACCAGGGTGCCTGTTCGCTCTCGTTTTCGTAAACATACCCGTACCAGTACGCCAGTAATAGCAACGCTAGCGGATCCTTATGGTGCAGTAGGTTGCGGTAGGCGGGGTCTATGTGCGTGATGAAGGCGATGAAGGGGGCGACAGGGGTATATGGCTTAAAGGGAGTGGTGAAGAGGCTGTGGAGGGTTGTGAGGGCTATGTGATAGGGGTTGAGGTTGGGATCTGGGTGTGGAAATATGGTAGTGATGAAGTGATGCAGGAGGAGGAATTCTTGGGGTGGTGTGCGCGTGTACATGTACGTTGTGTCTGATACTGATACTGAGCTTATCACGGAGTAGTAATTGGAGCTGGAGGCGAAGCAGAACCTCCACCCCTCATCAACATTAGGTCCATGACCGTCAACGACTCCATTGTGTGAAGTAGCAGTAGCGTCGTGATCGGTCTCGCCAGGAACAGGAACAGGAACAGGACCCACCAACGCTTCCCGAAACACACTATCCGCCCTCAGCGGCTCGGCCAGCTTCCAAACCTCCCTCTTCCCATCGCTGATGGCCAACCAGTCCGGATCCAGATGCGAAGAAGGCTTCAGCGGCCACGAGTCCTCTGCCCGGCTGGCTTCCACGTATGAAAACGTGATGGCACCGAGGAGTACGGAGGCTGCCCAGATGGCGTCTCGCTCTCTTGGGTCGATTTGGCTGGGGTTGGCGAGTTTGGTGTTAAAGAGGGTGGTGCCGAGGTACCAGTGTAATAGGGCTTTGGGTGAGGATGTGAGGGGTTGTTGTTGGGATGGGGATGAGGAGTGTGGCCAGGGGGGAGGGTGGGAGAGATAGCGGTGGTGTAGTAGGGTCATAGTTAAGACCATGTGGAGGAGAAAAGGGTGCTTTGACGCATTCGTTACTTCAAGTGTTGCAGGGGTATTTGATGGGATTGGCTAGGTGGTGTAGAATGTAGAATGCGGTATAAGACGTAAGAATAACTTGAGCATACCTGACACGCCAGTCGAATAAACTCTCTACGGTAGATGGGCCGTGTTGCATCAGTTCCAATGGAACAAGCTGTTCTAGCCTGGAATATGGAGAGCAGTTCCAGGTCATGTTCGCGCAGCTGATACGGACGCTGGGGTGCTACGGAATGTATGTTGTCATAGTCGCTAGGTCTAGGGGAACATGCCGCAGCTTGCGACGTGTTGATCATGCTAAGGATTGTATCATTCAAAGAACATGGTGACTTCTGTGGCGCTGGGGCTGACAGATTTTGAAATTGTAAGAACCCGTAGCCAGCTGATTGGAAAGTGGATGAGCGAGAAGGCTGTAAATCAGCAGCGCCGGGCTCATAGCTGCAAGAGACACCGAATGATGTACATTTTTCACACTCAGGTCGGCCTTCGTCACACTATAAGTATGCATACCGGGCGCATTTAGTTAGCTATTGACAAATGTACGGTATCAGGGGTGCAGGGGCCGCTATGCATTAGATGGAAGAAAATAGAGTCTGGAAAAAAGATATTTGGGGTAAATTTTATGCAGCGTCTGGTTTATTGACCGACGGTGCTCATCTGGCTAACCTTGACTCTGCGAATTTTGCAGTTTCCACAGCCCTGACGGGACTTTCTATGCGCCTTGCGCTTCCGCCCTTTTGCGGCAGAGTGGTGTTTCATGACAACAGGTGTCATGATGAGGTT
Organism: Blastomyces silverae; assembly: GCA_001014755.1. Taxonomy (NCBI): domain Eukaryota; kingdom Fungi; phylum Ascomycota; class Eurotiomycetes; order Onygenales; family Ajellomycetaceae; genus Blastomyces; species Blastomyces silverae. Next base: position 1,279 of record LDEV01001830.1, on the reverse strand, counting down.
TAGGGGGCGGGGTTATCAGTTCGATCTTCTGATGATTGCTGGTGTATTGCATCGGTAGGATATGGGCGTCGTATTCAAGATGAATCAGATATCATTAGAGTTCAAAGAGTTCTGGAAATGGTGCATCCAGTCAAAATCATATGCCCACGTTTGATAACAGTCATGTATAGTTAAAACATTTAGAAGACGCCCCCCACTTTTGATGTTACGTTGGCTTTCCCGTCTAAAGTAGATGCATCAATTGAAAAGCGTCAGGTGTGTGAACTGCACTGTACAGTCAGTAGGAATGAAACAAAAGGGAGTCGGAAACCGGTCCGTTCATATGGGGTTAATGAGGTTGAAATGCATTGAAGTGATATCTGAACCACAGAAGGTTAACTCCGCAGCCGCCAATCGGCAGGCCTAGGCCCATAATTTAAGGTTTTCGCGCTAACCTCATTTCGTATTCCAGCAGTCTAACCCTAATTCGTATTTCTTGATGAGCTCTGACGTTCTATCCAGGATGCACATGTGGAGGCAACAGAATGGACGAATCACGCAAAGCACGGATGCATTGCACATGGGGTTGGAAACTGTCGCCAGGCGTCAACCGGCGAAATTTTGCAGAAGGAAAGTCAAGACAAGCTAGCTAGGGCATTCATGAGGGCTTCCTGGGTAGAATCTCCCCCGTCTTCTGGAGCAGCCGGGGGCAGAAGCTCTCTCTGCAATGAAATGAACAATGTCCTCCCCAAATTCCGTTCTCTCAAGTATAAAAGACGCCATGGAACCCACTGAATCCAAAGTACTTTTGATATCCTGATAAATCAACCATCCTAAAAAGCATATCATTCCGTTTCGGTTCCCCCAAACGCATTCAAAGACACGCTTTCAATTAGCTCTCTTCTATATTATAAAGTAAAAAAAAATGGCAACCATCACCACCAATCCCCAACT